>JAPMLY010001867.1:0-74699 GCA_026401115.1 Tetraselmis chui | reverse complement strand
AAGCAAGGAGGGGGGGGTCGCCTTGGCTCTGAGCCTGGTGAACACATCGCCGAATGGAAAAACATTTCATATGCCCAGTCAATGGGTACAAGTTCTACTAGAGTGGCGACATGCCAATGAAGCCGCGATGAGCGAGAGCACAGCTGTGGACGAATTCCTGTGCATCTTCGATGATCTTCGCCCTCTCTAAACGAAAGTGAGCCGATCGGGACGACACAACGCTCACCTCACCTCGGTCCCCATAGGCAACACCTTCCTCGCCAAGCCCATAAGTCACCTCAATGCAACCCCAGCCATGCAAATGCCCAATGTTTCAGATACTCTTAATCAACCACAACCACTACCTTAACAGGAGAATTTCATGGAACTGTTTACACAAAAATTGAAAAGTTCCTCGTGTCGGTGCTTTCATAATTTCAAATATTGATTAGCTCAGCTGTTGAGCCAACGTCGCGATACCCACAAGTTCATTTGTTTTTATTGGTGCGTTCTCAGTCAGTGTTCACGCTCTTGTGCCGTGGTGGTGATGTAGGCGGTCCCTCTGCCCGGGGTCTCCTCTTATGGTGTGGAGATGGTGGAGCTGAGACGGATGAGTCACGGAAGGTGACAGTGGTGGGAAATCCCGCCCACCCTTCATTCCTACCCACTCCCATCCCCAAACCATTTCCCTCCCCATCGAGACGGTCTGGGGTCCGGGAGCGCATTGGCCACAAAGCCAACCTGTCGGGGTGGCCATATCTACGCACGCAGAACAACATCCAGGCAGGTCATTGGCAAAGAGGTGGGTGCGTCAACCGAGTTGTAAGATGGGTGAGCGCCAATCAGTCGCCATGTCCGAATGGGGCGTGCAAGCACAGCACCTGATACACCACCTTCCCACGCACCAACGCCTGTGGCACAGGTCCATAGACTCGCGAATCTCTCGAATTCTCCAAGTTGTCACCCTATTGTGGATGACGAGTGGGTGCATGTGGGGGAGAGGCGTAAGTGCATTTCTGGAGTGGCTGCGAATAACTTCAGTGCATGTGCAGGCTACTGACTGGCAAACCAACCGTCCACCTCTTGCCTGCAGCCACATATACCCGGGTGGGACGATGATTCTGCTCTCCTGCATCCCGGGCCCTGGTAGCAACACCAGCGCATAGCGCCAAGTCAGCCCCCTCCGTCCTCTCCCCGAGGGTAAACCAACGTGAAGGCCGCGAAAAACACGCCTTACCCGCAGGAGGCTGCACTATCTCGTCACCCGGCAGCCCGGTGACACGCTTACATACGGTGAAGCGCACATCGAATGGACTGCGAGCCACCACGACATCGCCTGGACGAAACAAAACCAACGGTCGCGTTAAAAAAATAAGTGGGATATGCAGTGGGGCACCTTCGCGGGCAGGAGACAGCTTCCTGGCGAGCGTGGGTCACTGCCGCACCAAAGAGGCGCCGTACCAACAGATATGTTTCCCAGGCGAGGGGAAATCTGGTCTGTCACCACCAGCGCGCCGTCCTTCTCCAGCGTAGGCATCATTGACGGCCCGACGCACTGCGATTCAGTCGACTACGATCAGTTTCGATCGACCGCAAAACACGAGTATTTGAGGGGAAGAACACCCAGTTTATGGGGGGGGGGGGGGGGGGGGCGCACGATGGAGAGGTCGACCACATACTCCGAGACCATGTGTACTGTACAGTAAAACTGGACTATGTTTCGGGCGACGGTGGCGAAGTAGGGGATGTCTTCCCTCAGCAGCCGCCAGAAGGCAGCGGCGCCTCCGCTGGTCGCCATGTCTTCGTGTGAGGCAAGACGTTTCCGTAGTGTACTCACTAGTCTGACGTCTCCTCCTCAATCTCTCCGTACATCAAGATGTGAAGCACTGACAATGGCCGGTGAACGTAGTGCACGACACCCAAGGAGACCCGTCGCTCTCGTCGGGTCGCTTCTCAGCTCGCCTTTGAGTAGCTGACGACTGGATACGACTACCTGGTGGTAGTTCGCGTGATGCTGGAGCGGGTCGCGAACAGGTGAGGGTTTATATTTCGCTAATCGCTACCGTACCTGTACGGATTGCTCCAAATATAATTCGGAACGTAAACGCTGATTAAGGTACGGGTAACTAATATTTGGGACTTGGGCTGGATGTTTTCGATTTTATAGAGCATTGCGATTTGAAACTAAATCACCATAATAAAGAATATCAATACAATGTTTTTTTTCTTTAATTACCGTAGCGTGGAATATATCATGTACTACCAAATTACTGCTTGGTTACACGAAGAACAAGATGGGCACGGACAGGGAAAGTGGGAGGGGAAACAAAAGGGCAAGAGTGACAAGAGTGACAGTGTACTACCAAATTCGCTCTATACATATAGTAAAATGTCACTTAGCTTACAAGAAAAAGCAGCATAAACCACTTAGCCACCAAGCAAAAAGAAGAAAATAGGAAAAAACCTAAGCCCGAGGAACAGGAAGGCATGCCACAACATCAGCACTGCCCTCTTGCAAAGCATCGCGGAGATAGGAACCCAAAGTACCATAAAGATTAGCAGAAAGACGTTGCATGAAGTCTCGCCGCGCATCCGCCCAAAAACGCCGAAACGGAAAAGAAGTAGAACGAAATTATGCATACGGACATAAATGTCAGAGCCTAAAGAACGAGAGTGAGCAACCCCCATGCCAGGGAAGCGACGAACTGCCACCAAAATAGCCAAGCGATAAACCAGCTCATCCGCCATAGGCGCGAACCGGCCCCCATCCTCAAGAGCGAATGGATAGTAGTCATAGACCGACTGAACCGAAGGCGTGTCAAGCAAAGCATAAGTGCGGAGGTCCGCTTCAAGTTTGCCATGCTGAGCTCCCAATGCAAGGCTACCCGGGATTGGGAGACGAGCACCTATACGAGGAACATTGGTGTTCGTGCGAGCACGTGTAACCGTCCCATCAACAACAAGATGACGGTGCGGAGCCATGACTATCCACGTCTCCATGACGATCTCGAGAAGCTCCCAACCGAATATGGCGGACCTCCAACCGCAAGTTCCGTCCCTTGGTAGCCCCCGCTTCAAGCATTAACTCTTCAAGCACGTGGACAATGCGATCGTGGATTTGGATGACGTACCAAGAGCAATGGCACCGCGGGATGTGGTCCATAAGCATGGCCGTTGTGGAGCGCTCACCCAACTTAGAGGTGCCCAATACCGTTGACGAAGATCCAGACCCACGAGACTCCGAGAGAGCCTCATTGCACCGAATCACTTCCGAACATAAGAGGCGCGCTCCGCAGTGAGGCCAAGCATCCGGTGTGTTGCCATCATATAATAATCGGATGGCACCGCCTTGAAAATATACTCATGTGAAGCGAAAACGAGAGCTAAAGCCCCGCGACCCTTTCCCGAAATCACCCTCACATAGTCCGGTGGGGAAGGTCTACAAAACGCCAAGAGGTCGAAGTCGGCTCGGGCACGAAGAATGCGCGAAATGTCCCGTTGAATGTGGCCCCCGGAATCTCCCGAGCGAGTACGAGCATCGGGAGTCGGAAGTTGTAGGCATGTCAATTGGGTAGCGGGCGCCACAATATTGTTAACCAAAAATACCACTAACTCGATATCGGGCCCAACATAATCGGAAAGGTCATTATTTAGTGTGTTACTCAACACCACGAGATCCGATTCCAAGAACCCGCCCATAGTGGAGATCGTATCATACGAATTGCGCAATTGGACCGCCCACGGTAAAGTAGAAGTAGCAACATTCAGTAGTTCCGGCCGTATAAGACCGTACATATGACCTAGCGACTCGGACTCGTAATCAATAATCAGGTTGGCGAGGGTCGCGGTGAACGAAGCATAGTGAGCAGGTGCGGCGTCTGGCTCGAGGGACGGTACAATATCAAGCCCCCCAAACTCCGCGGGTAGGGAGTGTCGGCGCTTAGCACAATCCCGTTGATCGAGCGTGTGTAAGTCCTGAGGAACGCCCGAGATTCGGAAAACTGCGGTACGAACGGCTATATATGCAGCAACAAGGTACGGTCGGTAGATATCAGGGGGGAGGGCGTGGAGCATGAACCCATAACGGCGTACCGCACACGTGATCATCAAGCGAAAAGCAACATGTGTCCTTCCGAAGTCCGACATAGGAAAGCAAACGATCTTGTCCAAGAGGAGCTGATGAGCCTCCACTAAGCCTCCGCATCACCCAAAAAAATTAAAGATCAAGCATCAACTGCAATGCATCAAAAAATGATGCATCAAAATTTAATTCAACTGGTAATTCATGGACGCATTGATTATATAAGCCACTAATTCATGGACGCATTGATTGTATAAGCCACTAATTCATGGATACATTGATTAAATGGGGCACTAATTCACGGACGCATTGATTAAATGGGCCACTAATTCATGGATGCATTCATTAAATGGGGCACTAATTCGTGGACGCATTGATTAAATTCAGCACCAATTCATGGACGCATTGATGCGGGTGATGCAGGGCGATTACATTGATGCATCCTGCGCATCGGTATGTTTGCAAAATTCATATTCTGAGTGGATGTTTTCAATTACATAAGTTTGTCTAGAAAACTAAAATGAGTTGGATATTGTATGGGACGTCCCATACAAGTTTGTTAAAATCTTGACAATTTTTTTGGTTCCCTCCCCCTCTTGACAACGGCTGCCTAGACTGGCCCGCCCACGAGTATAACCCTCTCCATGTTGTGAGTTTAACCCTCTCCATGCTGTCTTGGCTGCAACGGAGTGACCCGCCGACTAGCCGCTCAATTGGGATCATCGGGAACATATATATGATGAGGATACTAATAATGAACAAACTAAAATCCATATCGAAATTTGTAATATGCGGAGTATGCATGTACTGTCAATTCGTCACGTGCGATAAAGTAGATGCATAGATTAAATTTGATTAGACGCATGTGCATATTTCGACATTGTGCAGTATGCATTTGCATATTATGAAATGTTCGTGCGCATTATGCAACTTGTTTGTAAAAACATGACGCATTCGCGTATAAATTCAGTGCGTTAAAAGCTTGTAGATCTATTAGACTACACCGGTACACCCCCTATTCTACATTCTGAAATACCATAAGAGACACCTCTAGCGATCCCTCTGATGCCGATTTTTGCGCGTCCCCGTGCTTCTTGCCTGCAGCACTGAACAAACGCTCAACTTCAGCAGACGATGCATGTAATGCAAAAAGTCCACGAGCCATCCTGGCTACATTGGGATAGCACCAAGAATGTACCCTCCACCACTCCAATACGTCGAACGTAATCCCGTCTGGATTGTTTTGCCGCACTTGTGGCAAGGCTAGGTATTCATCAAGCTCCGTTGTCGCGTTGAGAACCCCTTGTTCCTCCCCCAACCCAGACGGAGTCTCGTCAACTTCGCCCTCTGCAGTGCAATCACATTTCATAATTTCACAATTCTCATCATAAGTGAAAGATGAAAGGTGATGAAGGATGAAAGAATTAAATTTCAATTACCGCAGTGACTATCATTCATTAAGACATACGCGAGTTAATCACGCAATGAATTGACGTGAGTTCATTAATAAAACTCTACTTCATACAATTGCATAACGTAGTCGCCTGCAGCGCGAAGAAGCTCCATCATATTGGCAAGTCCGCCCGTCCTCGCCTTGTTCGGCGGTGGTTCTGTGGCCGCCTTTGGCTGAGCTTCCACCGACGGGTTAGATGTAGATTTTTCGAGTGCCCAATCAGTAGCAAACACAGCTCGCGTGTAGCCATAAGCTTTCTCCCGCATCTGCCTGTCAGCCGTCGGAAAGTCGAAATTTTCCCACCTACACATACGAATGATGTAAACAAAAACCAATTACATCATGTAAAACCAACACTATCAAATACATATAAACAACAATATAAACCCATATAAACATAGGGCATACCTAACGTCCAATGTGGTTGCGATTAGTAAGTCCTCTTGGTGCCCTTGTCGGTCGGACACGAGGCGCCTTTGCACGGCTTCCTTGAAGGCTTCCCTCACTTTCGCCACTGTTGGTAGAATGGCCGGAGACTACAAACAACAAACATATCGATGTCAGTAAGGTGGTGAAACAATGCTGTCACACAAAAAGCATAGCAACAAGATTTACCTTAATCTTTTGGACCTGTCCATCAATCACGGCAACTGCATGATTGTAACTGTCCAAACAAGTCAGCAAAGTCCCAAAGACAGGCATGACATTGCTGATTGTTGGACGAGTTGTAGCCTCCATGGTCGCCAGAACCTCTAAGCAACATCCCAGCACCACCCCCTAAAGTGCAATTGCAAGTAAGATATTAAAACACACATCATACGGCATTGAGATTCAGGCGCAGTGTGGAAGCAAACAACACTCACCAGCTGAAAACAAATGTCCACCTCGTCATCCGACATCGAGTGGTCCTTGAAGGTTGAGTCGTCCTCGTTGACCGCGCAGCCTTGAGGGAAGTCCTTGTTGTAACTCTTCAGAGCCGCTCGATTGGCCCCAATCCATTGGAACTGGGGAATGACACCTCCCCATCTTGTCGAAGAAGAACGTGGGGGCTTGGAAACCTGCAGCTTCAAATGTTCTTGAATCTCCTTCATCTTCAGCGAGCCCTTGGAGGAACGGTGGAGATGCGCTGCAATACCCCTCACCTTCGTTTACAAGAACGCATATGTGCTCAGCGTTTGACAAACACTTCGTTATCAAGCACAAGCTAGATTACCAGCAAACTAATACCTTCTTCGTCAAAGTGAACGCAACATCGTCCTTCAGCGCATCCATCAGCGCATTTTGAAGCCGATGGCAGACACACGGCGCTCCCTCGAACTTGATGAAGGCCTAAACATAATGTCGGAAACCATTTCAGCAAAAAATCATAAGCGTTTGTTAGACATTCGACAGTCAAAAAGCGTGAGACTCACCTTCAGCATGTTGCTGCCTTTATCTGTTGTAACCCCGAGGATCTTCTGACCCACGGTGTCAACCATCTCTCTAGTGTCTGCAGGATTTGGATGATACTCCCCAATCCCAAAGCGCACGAGTGCTTTCTTCGACAACATCATGATGTTTTCAGCAGTGTGCAACACCTAATATAAAGAATGGAGCAGAATTTAGCAAGGCACATGTTAATTACTGAGATCATCAATCAAATGATCCGTACTAAAATGAAAAGCAAATTCTTTGCTACCATACATACCTTGTTGAAGGGCTCACACATCAGCAGTTTCTCATGTAGCACGAAAGAGCTGTCAACCCAGTAGCCCAACACGCCTAGCAGTGAGATGCCGTTTTCTCCCCATATGTCGGCTGCAAGGCATGTTCCGACACCCAATTCCTTCTGATTTAAGGCGATTGAGTCCTGCAAGTCATGGGAACCGGTTAAGAAAGAAAAAAACATTCTGATAACAAAGACGTGTCGGAGACATACAAGGTAAACGTACCTTAATATCAGTCAGTGATTCGATAGCAAGTGCATGAATATCCTTGATGACTGTGGCAGTCATCGGCGGAGAGTATCGTCCCCCGCTGATAGCACATATATAGGTCCGAAAACGTGTGTCTTTTTCGGGCATCGAAAACGGCCGGTAAGTCGAATTTCGCTACCCACGTCGCACATATCCGGTGAAGATAGTTGCGTTGCTCAGCCGGCAATGGCATAACCCGAGAGGTTTCGACCTTAGATACATGTTTGGCGCCTGTTAGAACTTCTTCAAGTGTTACCTATATTGAAAAACAGCGCGCAAATATTTTCGAAATGCGGACTTGACACGACAAAGCGTAGACGGGGTCGAGGATAAAGTATGTAACCACACGGGTCGTCAAAGAGAGAAATTCAAAGCAAGAGCCCTGAAAAAGTTGGCAAAATTCAAAAAATAACATACCTTGTGGTCGGCCACCGCGGTCTTGACGAGTTGATAGCCATGCAGTCGAAGCAAATGGTTCCGCAGGTTGGTGGTGTTGCATGCCGACAATATCGTGTGGCAGTAGTTACACTTCGAGACCTTTACCCCCTTACCCGTCAAGTACTTCGGTCCGAAGTGTGACCAAACACTTGATACACGGGCGTGCTTCACCTCTATTCTCCCGTCCTCGTCCGCGTCGACGGTGATGGGAGCGCCGGATAGTGAAACGCCTTCGCCGAATGAAGCGCTAGACTTCGACAGGCTAGTCAACGGAAGTGGGACAGCGACAGAAGCAGATTCCTCAGCTGCGTCTCTAGATGCTCCATCGTTGTCATCACATGAGCGTGACTTCAAATAGGCATGTATCACAGCTTGGCTCGCAGGATCTTGCTGGTGGGAAGCAGGCTCGAGCGTATCGCTTCCGCTCGGCATGCCTTCCCAACGAATCTGGTAGTGGGGGACCCCCAAACGGAAAACCTCAGCCAACACAACTCCAACCACACAAGAATCCTTACCAGCGTGAGCATCGAAGTGACTAGTAGGGGTGCGCAGTGGGCCTTCGGAAGCGCCTTGGGGTTTCAGTGATTGTTGTTGAGGCAAAGTTTGTCGGGGGCGGCCACGTTTCCGCATTGTCGCAGCTTTTTCGAAAACAAACCGCGATTGTAGGGACTGTGTGGCGACGGGTAACAAGGGAATAATTATGGCCTGACCATGGCTGTGCAGAATTTGTATTAAACGTCGTCGCAACGTCCGACAATTCTCGCCCTCGATGTAATTCAAACTCTTTATTATCAATATGACAACAGATTTGGCGAGGCGCGTACATTCGGCGGGTGAAGCGTAAGAGTATAGTGTGAGTGTATTGTACAACAACAAACAATCGCAATCCAAGTTTGGCTCAAATGTGACCGTTATTTTGAAACTCACGCACATCGGACGGTGCAATTGGCTTGCAAGACATGCCGTAGTCCACGTGTGACAAACGTCAATGCACGTCGACCACAAGTGAGTGAGGTGACATGTCGCGTCTGTGGAGTCAACGCCCATTTCAAAATTCGAGTCATCGTCGATTAAACGCGTATGACTCAACTACGGGTTACCGTAGCTTTAGTTAGACGCATGAGAAGCAGTAAACTTTCAACGGCATTTCTCACATCCGTGCCATGTACTTAGTACAACTATTAAATGTGTACGTGAAAGAATGATATACAAATTATCGCTAATTGAATATAATAAATTAGATGCATCGATGCGGTCGATGTTCCATAAATGTACAGGTAATTCGTTGTGCATTGATTATATAGGCCACTAATTCATGGACGCATTGATTATATAGGCCACTAATTCATGGACGCATTGATTAAGTGGGGCACCAATTCATGGACGCATTGATTAATTGGGCCACTAATTCATGGATGCATTGATTAAATGGGGCACTAATTCGTGGACGCATTGGTTAAATTGAGCACTAATTCATGGACGCATTGATGCGGATGATGCGGCAGACGCATCATGATGCAGTGAATACATCGATGTTTGATGCGGAGGCTTAGCCTCCACTGTGTCTTGCAACCAAGAATGAACATAGTTCTCATTGTGAGATGCCGGAGGGCCATATGCCATCGAGAATTCCATCGCCAAAGGGGCTCCTAGGTTAATAGTATCCGTAACAACGGGAACCATCGCCCGATTCACCTCAATACCTTTATGGGTTGTATCCGGGGATACCATGCTCGAAGACTTGATTGGTTGAACCCTCGAGCAAAATTTCTCCAATTCCTCCGTAGCCACCGTAATCACAGTCGGGACGAAAGGCGTTTTGATCAAATCCTTGCCATCGTCAGAGAAGGCTTGGATCGGTGATGAATCCTTACACCGTTTACCAATATTTTGGAGGTGGGTGCTGATCGCCAAGTTGAACAAAAGCGGGCCAACAGGGTCTCCTTGTCGGACACCCGTACGAGACTAAACCGTGCCGTACAAGAGCGAAGCATCTTTCGGGTCGAAATAATACACCGTAGAGTCCCGTGAATATGTCATCTCAACGAACGGGATAACCAAATGCAAGTTGGGATTGAAATTCATAATCTTCTTACAAGAAAAAGCACCATAAGCCACCAAGCAAAAAGAAGAAAAGAGGAAATAACCTAAACCCGGGGAACATGAAGGCATGCCACAACATCAGCATTACTTTCCTCCTGAAAAGCATCGCGGTGATAGAAACCCAAAGTACCATGAAGGGCAGCAAAAAGTAGACGGGTTTCAAGTCAAGATTCAAAATATATGCACTCCTCCACAAAAATCCGGACAAGATTTCGCAACTTCGCAAGTAGAAAATGTAATCATGCGTCGATTATGTTGACAAACCTACTGAAATCCTAGGCATTGCTTTTGCGTCTAAAACTCAATGCGCCGACAACTACGAGGGGCGAACTCGAGCACTGCCGGGCTTGTGCACTTGGGGTTATCGCGCCCGCACCCGTGCGGGACGCTCTTTCAAGCAATCGCCGTGCTGGTTAGACGAAAAGAGTAACGGGCGCACAACGCCGCAATATGAATGTTGATGCGACGGTCGCGCAAATATAATGCATGGGCGACGGAGGGAGGAGGTGTTGGGTAGGCCGGTGTGGGGGAAACGCACGAAACCGCGTATGTAGACTTACCACCGATATGCGCACAACCCAAGGGCAAGCCGCTTTCGGCCACAGTATTCAAGCGATCATAACTTTCTCACATATGGTCCATCGTTTTCACAACATGTACCGTTGGACGCGTCTTTTCAATGCGCGTTGAACACACCTACCCCAGAGTTAAAATACCCACAAATCAAGTCCATATGAATTATTTTAATTTACGAATTACTCCGGCAAAGCTGAGCCGCAGTGCCAAGCAACACCCATCGAATTCGGCTCACCTCATGAGGTGATTTGTGCGGGATTTGTCGATATATGTTGACCAATTTTTCATTCCTACTGATTTCCGAGCCTAATTCCCGACGCGTGCCACGCGTGGGGTGGGTGTGGTTGGCACAAGCACATACCCAAGCAATTCCAAACATCACCGTCAACGTGATGCGCCCCTAACGGCCAAGTTGGACCTCGCCGCCCCCTAAGCCAATCGCCCTCGCATGTTCACAGCGTGCAGTATTTATCCAAACCTGCGTCATGTGCGTTTTTGCTCGCTTGCTTTCCAAAAACATAACCCGTGCAAGCGGCGTGAACTTCCGTGCTCTATTCACACACCCGCTAACCTAACCTCGCGCATTGAACACGGCACCCACGCCTCCCAACCCCCTCCAAAAATCCCTCAATAATACGGTTATGTGTAACAACGAGTAATATGCAGCTTGGTATGAGCGCTTGAGCAATGCCCAAGCGTGACGCTTAGAACGACGTGTATATTTCACAACATATTATGGGAATTTATGGGCTTAATTCGACAAACTCCCCCGACAACACCCGCTTTAAGCGGAGGTCTAACCACCCCGGATGACGGCTTACTGCTTGCTTCTCGGCTCTCCTACAATTGGGTGGTACTCGGGTATCGTCGTGCTTGACGTGGTGAGAGGGGAGCGTGTTCTTGACTAGCTTATGTTAAACATAATGCATGTCCAGACATTTGTGGAGGAGTGTAATTGATTGCCATCGTACGACCAAATAATACACGTATCACTTCATATATAATGTACAAGTGATTGTACCCGCTTTGTACAAATAAATAAGCCGGAATTGCTTGCCTTAATTCGTGCGACAGACACGCTGAGGGCGAAAATAAAAAGCTGATGATATAGCGACTATGCTGTTTCTCTAATATGACAGCACTCGCCCAGAAACGACGAAGTGTCCATAGGAACGGAAGGGTGCTACTCGCCAATGAGGCAGAGCATCAGCCCTTTGACGAGCCCTTCAGCGATTTTCGATAGGCTTTCTCTTTTTGTGGAAACTGCAATCCCGAGCCTCTTGTCGTTCCTGTGTAACTATATCAATAGGAGCTTCCCGCCATGGGCGGACACGGCGGGTTGAATATTCTCCCACAGAAGAGTTGGAACGGTATGCGGTGGCAAGCGTCGTTTTAAGCCTGCAGCGCATATATTGTCGGACTGATACTGATACTCGTCAATTTCTGGGCCCCAGTTTATGGCCGCGATAACAGGGAAAGAGTTGCTCGGGACGAAGCAAAGGCCGCGCAGGAGCAGGCGGAAGCCGAGGAGGCACGGGTACAGGCAAGTGCAGCCGCGCCCTCGACTCTCGACTATTGACACGCTGGAGGCCAGTCATACGTGTTTCAATCGTTTTCACCTGCTAGCTATACCTCGCCTCTAACGGGAGTCGACCTCTGTCTCCCACCACTGATTCTATGCCGGGGCTATAATTTCAGGCGGAGCGCGATCAACGCCACACCTCGCTTTTACGGCGCGCTGGCCGGACAGAAGCCTCCAAGGTTGCTGCGAGTCGAGCAATACCCTAAACCTAAAACGGTGTTTTGGTCATTACAAAATTGAATGAGAGGCTAAGTGGATACCTTGCTACAGCACTGCAACATCTGTCTCGTTCTCACAAGCTGGGTGCCCTGCAGGGTGGCCAAGGGACTGCGGGCAGCGCGGGGACGGGCAGCGAAGATTTCCGTGGGCACTTTAACTTCTGGGGTGATGAAGAGAAACAAATGACAGGGGAGGAGCTGCAGGTGAAGGCACTCTACTGGGTCGCGGACTGATCATGCCTTACTGCTCGGGTGGAGCCAGGCTGACTAGGATGCTGGGCATGCAGGGGCACATGAAGACGCAGGCTGCGGCACGGCAGCGGGGGGACCCTTCCACCCAGACCTCTGACGCTCGATTCGATCAGAGCTTTCAATTGGCCTCTGGCCTGCAGAGGGCAGCGGATCAGGTGGGTTTGATGCCAGGCAAGGGCTGGGGCAGCTAGCCTCTTCAGGTTGTGGTAAGTGGCCCTACTGATGACGTGCTCCATGTACGCAGGCCTGGTACATGCAGCCTGCTGACATGGACGACCTTGAGAGGCATGAGGCAGAGGCGGGGAACAACGGAAAATTTCTGGGAGGTGCTGTGCTGATTGACCGTGTGAAGACTGTCGGCGACCTGCGAAAGGAGCGAAAGCGCAGGAAGCACCACAGTTCGAGGGATGGAAAGAAGGACTGGAAGAGGGAGCGAGAAGAAGATAGAGGGGGGCGGAGGGGAAAGAAGGCAAAGTTGAAGTCGATTGCTGACTTGAGAGCAGAGCGTGCGGCCAGAGAAGCAACGGAGCGCTTGCGGGGTCAGCGGGCGATGCTCGGGATGGGAAGCCAGTAACTGTTTTGTGATAACAAACAGTGCCACATACTTGTATGTTCACTTTGGTACCGCTACTACTGACTATCATATGCATCGATGCGACGAGTTGCACCGTCTGTAACAAGAGATGAGATAGGATTCCATGAGCTATTAATCGGTACCTGTGGGCAGACCTGAGCCGTTGCAAGTGAAGGTATGCATCCACGCAGACCCCGATGACATCGGGTTGTGTTAAGGTATGTGCGCTGTGCACGGTTTTGAGAAATGCTGCATTTTGGTGCTTACATCCAGTGCTCTGGTTCATCTGTGTAGAGAGAAAATACCCATCTCGGGATAAAGAAAAAAATAAGGTGGGGCGTCCCTTACAATCAAGAGGGGGGGGGGGGTTGCAGAATTGGAAGGGGATTCGGATGCACCGGAGCGGCATATCTATTTGGCAACGGCGTTCATTGCTGCGGCTGGGGATTGTGGCAGGAGGGCTGTCCCTCGGTGGCAGAGGCGTTGGCGGCGGAAGGAGCAGTTGCAGGGGCGGAATGCTGCAGCGGGAGGATTTCCATTGCACTAGGCAACATGCAATTCAGACCGTATGTCGGCTGGGGAGAAAAGACAGCGGAGGAAGGCGGCATAGAGATGGCGTGTTGGGTAGTGGGTAGGGCCATTTGGAGGCTGCCCGGCACGGTCGCATTATTGGTCGCGGGCGCCTGTTGTCTGTCTGATTGGAAGTGCTGATGGAAAAGCTCCTGAACTTGGCGCTCATAGTGGGCACGCAGGATGGCGTCGGCGTCGGATTCAGCTGGGGAGTTGTTGACGTTAGTAGATGATGGCGTAGCAGCTAGGGTGGGAGGGAGGGAGGGCGTGACGGCTTGAGTGAGGCTGATGAGCTGATTGCTGACGGAACCTCCGTTGGAGTATGCCACGCGCAGGAGGTTGGTCACTTCCGCCTGTAGCTGTTGAACCCACACAGAGTAGTAGGAGTGAGCAGCAGCGAAGGCGTCGCGTTCTTGTACCAGTACAGCTACTTTGGCTTCCAACTCCGCGCAGCGTGGCTCCAACCCGGGCGCCGCGGAAGGCTCGGCCGATTTGCGGATCTGCAGCAGTCCTTCCGTCTCATTCTTCAGCGCATTAAGACGGGACTCCGCACCTACCGCCCTTGCTTCCGCGTCTGCCAGGCGAACGCGAAGCTGCGCGACCTCGGCGCGCGAGTCCAGAGCCGCAACGTCAGGGTGGTCGAGGGCCGCCATAGATGTGACCGACTCGGTGCGCCGCATGCCGACCTGTTTATTTCCCCCTTCTGTCTTGACAACAGACTTAATTCGGCGCCGAGCTCCGACAAGCTCCGTTGCCAGTCCAATCACCTCCCCTTCGCACTCCGGGCTCTCGTCGTCGCTGCAAGACTCCGCATCAGCCGCGGCCGCGGCGACGAGCATATCGAAAACACCAGTTCCGCAGACTTGCTTCTGGGGAGCCACGGCGGTCGGCTGTTCGACCGGGCTACAGCCACAGCAACATTGGTGCGGCTGGGCCCTGATGAGGCGACTCTGATCTGCAGTCTTGGCGTCGATAATCTCGACGTCCACAAGCGCGGGGCAGAGGCCGAGGAAGTCGAGGTCGTAGCGGATAACGGTATTGAGATATTGATTGTCGCTGCCGTAGCGGTTGCGGTCGAGGTTTGTTGAGTACTGGCCACCAGAAGCGTCAGTGAGGCAGTGCCGACGGAGCTCATCGGGAACACGGTGCGTGCCGCTGGTAAGCTCCACTACCTTGGTGCGCCGGGTGTTGGCGGAGAGAAGGCGGAGGATATTACGAGGGGCATCTTCCCGCTGACTTTCCGCCTCGTGAAGGCTGGCCAGGACTTGCAGAAACGCACTCGTCACACTCGCGCAGGCCTCCGTCTCGGTCGTTAGCCTGGAGTCGCCAGCCACTTTGTAAGGGTAGTGCTCCCATCGAAAGTAGGCCTTGTAACTGTATGGTTCGGAGACAGACGAGCGTCTCGGTCAGTCGCACGCTTACAACTTCAGGAGCAACACGAAGCAAGACAACAAAGGCGGAGACCGTAACCGCGCAGATAAACGACTTCATCAACTACTCCCGCCAGGCAAATGGGCCCAAATGTCGCCTGACCATTTAAAAACTGCCAGGTACGTGTACCCTTAGCCGGCAGAAGAACACATTTCACAACAGCAAAAACTGGGGAAACACCCGTCAAGAGCCAAATTTCGAGTGATAACCAGCCCAATTATCTCGACGTTGCAGCAGAATTAAATTCAAGCCTCGACACGGCGGACAACTAAAATATGCGCGAAGCAGGTCTTGGTGGAAGACCTGCTATACAGAGAATGTTGGGCGACCCTAGTCGCTACGTCGGAGCGAAAAGGGCTCTACAGAAATGGGTTGAGGGGAGAGGGCGAGAGGCGCACACGAGACGGTTGGCACGACAAAACGACAGCCTGAGGTCGGGCGACGAAGCTGCGATGCTGGCAGCTTCTCAGCGACGGAGGCAACAAGACACTGCTTTGTGACATTCAAGTCACAGGAGCCTGAATCGCGGTCTCGGAACAGGACACGGTTACGGAATAATTCAAATGGCGATAATCAGCCTCGAAAATACAAACTACCGGTACAGGTAGCGGTCTAGCGTGACCCTAGTTTGTAGGTGAGGTGCCACGTTGGCGCTCCGCTGGGTAATTAACCAGGCAAGTCGGTCCGATTCCGACACTTTATTAGCCGGCGGAATACGGACGCATGGGGTTAGGGACAAGAGGCCGCGTGGGAAATTAAGCATGGAATGTATGACATATGCAAGGTAGCCAAGGGTAAGGATGGGAAACTCACAGTAACTGGTTGTTGGTAGGCCGAGTGCGGCCGGCGACTGAGGCGATCTCCTTCGCAGTTCCAGGCTGGCGCTTCGAAGTCATACCGGCAGAGAGGTGGGCGCTCACCACCGGAACGCCCTTGCAAAAGCCCCTAGGTTTGCCACTGCTCCGCCGCAATGCTTGAGGGCTGCGGTGATCCATCGGGGAGCTTGGTCCCACCAAGTGCTGTACAGTGTCAAATGCGTCGCTGCTGCCATCGCTGCCGCCGGGGCTAGAGGGGCGCCCGAAAACCTGGCTATGAAACTTCCGCACCGAAGGGAAATCCTCGTTAGTGCGAGTGGTGGTGCTGTGGCGACCCGCCGCTAGCATTGCAACGATCGAAGCAGCATGTTCGTCATCTTCATCCGTCTCTTCGCTTCGAGCAGCGTGCGTGTCCAGGGACTCTGCAGACGGTGTACTGGCGGAATCTGGTGTAGGTGCTCCATTAGACACATATGACGCGACACTCTGACGTCCTGACCCACGGCGAAATTGCTTGGTCGGGGCACCTTCTCCATTAGCATCGCTGCCGCTAATGTGAGCTATAATATTCCGCTTTCGCGATTTCTTAGAGGCGGCTGTGACTGCGGCTGCGACACCTCTAGCTGCGTCACGGGAGGGACGACATCTGGGAGCAATTCCGGAATTAGGCTGGCAGCTCGGAAGATTCCGGGACTCGGGAGCTCCGGAACCTCGCACGACGGCAGCGGCGCTCAGAGAGGCGTCGGCGGATGGAAGCAGGGCATGCAGTTCACCCATGATTACCGTCTCCACAAGTATGGCAAGATTGACAGACACAACCACGGAGGCGTCGAACGTCCGTATGCTTTGGTTTTTCAGTTTCGGCGGCTAGGGCGGGAAGCTGGTGTTGATATGCCGCCACCACTGACGGGGACTGCATATCATGACCGCGAGCACGGAAGCACATCATCTCGATGGCGGGATTTACGTAGATTGCGCAGTATGTGTCGTTGTTTGATCGGATTAGGTATCTACGAGAGCCGCTGCATTATTCGGCTACGTATTGCATAATGTAGTAAGGCAAATTGCTCGTAGAGTAGGCGCGAACACAATGACATCTCCTCTTTAGGACACTTCAGGTCGGGACACCGTCCGTGAGTGATGGTCAGCAATTTCGAAACGGATTAGATGGTACGTTAATCATGTAACTCCAGGCTGAATTCCAACTTGACCGGCCAAACGTCAGGTAATATATATTCAAGCATGGATAGATGGCGTGGAGGATTGGGTGTCACGTGCTATCGAAGTTGCACGGGTTAAAAATGGAAATAGTACATGTCTGCTTTATGTAAGAATTTTAGCGTGACACTCTGTCGTCGTGACGAATCACGTCGCTGACAATACTTTCATTCCATTATTCCTACGCAGCGTGCAGAAATGTACGTACTGCGAGGTTGTGGCTCCTCGTACCTCAACAGAGTATCATCGATAATACTGAACTCGACACGTAATCCATTAAAAACGGATAACATAAAGAAACAGATACGGGTGACAACCTGTAAAACAAATGTTATTACAATAAGAAACCAGTACACTTTTAATGTACACAGTATTTACAAAAAAGATATCAATAGTATTTACAGTACATGAATAAGGAGTACAGAATAATTATTTTAAAAACGAAAAGAACAGATGAATTCATGCAGGCCCCATTAGCAGCAGAGATGGGATAGCGGGTTCCAGATGCCGCCAGAGATCCCAGAAGTATATATCCGTAGGGTTATGAAGGTGCCACGTAGCATCGAACCTTCAATCAAGGTTCGCGAATGTTATGGAAGCCGACAGTGTCAGTACTGATGCGGACTGTGGAGTACCACTACCTACTGCTGGAAGGCTGCAAAGTTCCTCACGACAGCGTAGGCATGTTGGATGCTGCACAAGCCATTCGAAAACTAAGGATTACAGAATACTAAGGCGACCAACAGGTACCAAGGTGCGCAGACATGTCATGATTTGATGCGGCACAGTGGACGCATTTTCCAACTTCCGAAACGAAATTTCCAGCACATTCAATTCACAACGGTGGAGTTAAGTGTATACATTATGCTTTCATATTAATCGCAAATAATTGTGGGAAGCTGTTCGGTAAAGAAAATGAGTGGAGCTCCTACCTTTTGGCAGGCAGTTTTTATATCCTTTTATCGACGATTGACACAAAAGCTATTGTTGACATCATCAAGGTACTCACACGGTGACATTCGATACATTATAAAATTGTGACGATGACGAGAATGCCGCACTTTGCCCATTTGCTTGCCATCGTGTCGGTTGTGCATTGATACGTTATTGCTATATTGTGGCGGTTAGCCTCTGAAAGCTAAACGCTAGCACAAATCTGTTCTAGTCTGTCTAGTTTTGTCGTTGCAAGATGGCAAAATGATGTTGTCGAGAGGCAATGGTGAAAGATGTTTCACTACTGTACTTAGGCATTAGATGTTGTAAGTGAACAATGGAATTGTTAAATGGTTCTGTCACCTCCCTCTATTGCATTGGGCTTAAATAGGTTTTTGCCCAAATTCACTACGCCTGCAAGCTACGCTTACGTGTCAGGCGTTAGGGCTGTCTAACCGTCGTCATCTGCCTCGAGACGCGGCCTGCCTAGCATTGGGTTTCACGACGCGGCTCCTTTTGCATCGAAGAGCTCGCTCTGGCGCGTCATCTGGCTAGCTAGATTAATTATGCATATCTGTACGTACCGGGAGGTACTGGTCGTACTGTAGCATCAGCACCCTTACAATATTGCAGTAGCGACGGACCCACGAGTATACGTCCGTCCTGTGGAAAAGCACGAATTGGAATCCGTAACGAGTACTTGTACAATGTTCTGCAATGTACTGTTGCAGGAGTGTACTCGTCACACTCGTACCCTCCCCCTCTTGACAGAGCAATGAGGCCGCCGCGAGGCAGACCTCCGTGGTTCTTGGCTCCTTTACTGAAGCAGTTACTGGGACTCAGGAATGCGCGCTGGGTGAGCGTGCATGAAATCGGCGTATGCTTGAGTCTTGGCAAACTTGTGCCATTGGGGCGTCTCCAAGAATTCTTGTAACGCGATAGTTCGGTGCACCTCGTTCAACCGGTGCCAGACTGGTGGAATGTCGTCATCATTGAAGTGCGTCATGAAGAGCAAATATTTGCCCCGTCGTCCAGGTAGCGACTTGATGCACACAGCACAGATGTGCGAGACGTCAAACTCCTCGTCGTCTCCTTCAGGTACAGTCACCGGGACAGCTGGTCATAGTGGAGCGGTAGAGCAGGGTCGCAAGTTGTTAACGTGGAACACAGGATGTAAGCGTACTGTCGCTAGTAGTTTCAATCTGTAATTGTGTTTTCCAATCTGCTCTTCCACTGAAAAAGGGCCGAGCTGTCTGTCTCTGAGTTTCCGGTTTGGTTGTCCTCGCAGAAAAAGGTTTGCTTTGACGACTGACACCTTGTCTCCCTTAGTGAAGTGTGGCGTTGTAGACGGTTTTGTGTGCGCCTACATCTCGTCTTTGTGTAGTTGTAACACTGAGCGTACCAGGGTGTGTACTTCCTGTAACAATTTTAACCGTTCTGTTGCGTCTTGCGAAACTGGAATCGACGGTCGCATGCTAAACAGCAGGTCAGGAGGCTCCCCAGGAGAGAACCCAAAGTTAGCCTCGAACGGTGTGTGTTCAATTCCGAGTGCACGCGAAGCGTTGTACGCAAATTCCACTTGCGGTAGAAGTGTCGTCCAATCAAAGCCATCGTAGCAAGAGAAACAACGAAGAAGCTGCTGAAACGTGTTGTTCACGCGCTCTGTCAAGCCGTCCGTTTCTGGATGTCGGCTGGAAGACATGTTCACACGCGTTCCGAGGCGTCTCTAAAGTGTCTGCCAAAAGGCGCTGACAAATTTCGGGTCGCGGTCGCTGATCAGCACACGGGGTAGTCCATGTAAGCGGTAGACTCCCTGTAAAAACAAAGTTGCAGTTTCTTCGGCAGTAATCGACTATGTACATGGCAGAAAATGGGCCATTCGAGTTAGATGATCTACTACAATCAGCACACTGTTAAAGCCATTGCTTTCAGGCAAGTGTGTCAGGTAGTCAAGACTAACAGTGTGCCACGGTCTGGGTGGAACAGGTAATGGGTAAGGAGTCGCAGCCATCTGCGGTCGAATCTTCGCTCATCGACACACGACGCAGCGTTCACAGAAATCTTTCACGTCTTGGCGAATTCGTTTCCACCAGAATCTGTCGAGTGCTTTAGCAAGAGTGCTAGCAACTCCTATGTGACAAGCTGACGAACTTTCGTGCAGCTTTGTGATCAATCTCAGTCGGAGCTCAGAGTTCTGTGGTATACAAAGGCGATTGAGGCGCCAAAAGTATCCGTCTCTGGCTTCTATCCGGCTGTCTTTCGTCCACTCACCCTCGTCCCCATAAAACGAGTCTTAGAGAACCCCTCGCGAATGAGATCAGCTAACTCATGGCTCAGATGCAGCGCGTTAACCGTCAATAAATTTAACTGCGTGTCTTCAAACAGTAGCTGGGACTTCCGTCGTAATTCTCGATCTGACGGAACCTCGCCATCCCAAAATAAGGGTACTGTGGCATGAGGTACGAAGTCTGGACGCCGGCTCAACGGGTCAGCTTCGTTTAGAGCTCCCTTGCGATATGCAAGTGTCATCGAGCCCACAAACGGTTGCAAATCCCGCAGGTATCTTGCTTGCCGCTTGTTCAGCCTGTTGTTCGGTTGCCTGAGCAGATGTCGCAGTGTGTCGTGGTCTGTTACGACAAGGAACTTAGAGCATCCGTCAAGATAGCACCTCCAATGCTTGACAGCTTCGCATACGGCCAAAGCTTCTAAGTCGTACGCAGAGTAAGTGTTACCACGCTCAACTGGATTCAGCTTACGCACCCAATAAGAGACTGGTTGAAGACCTCCTCCTTGGTCTTGCAACATGACTGCTGCAATCCCCACTGTTGAAGCATCTGTAGCTACGGTGAACGTCGCGTCCGAGCCGACCTCCGGAAGGATCAGGCATGGCGCGGAAATGAGCCGTAACTTGAGAGTCTCAAAGGCTTCCAAACAGGCAGGCATCAGCGTAACCTTCCGTGGCTGGGACTTCCGCAGTAAGTCCCTCAATGGAGCCGTAAGGTCGCTAAAATGGTGTATGAATCTGGCGTAGAAGTTGCAGAATTGTACGAAACTGCGAGCCTCCTTCTGCGTCTTGGGCACTGGCCAGTCTGCAACGGCCTCGTTTTTCTTTGTGGAAACTGAAATTTTACCAGATGACATAGTATAGCCCAGGTACTCCATCTCTCGCATTCCGAAGAAGCATTTCTTAAGGCGTAGTTTCAGGCCTTCCTCCTTGAATCGTTGTAGCACGAGACGTAGGTGTTCCAGGTGCTCCTCCATAGTTCGATTGTAGATACAGACGTCATCCAGGTAGACTGTCACGAACTTATGTAAAAAGTCGCGAAGAATGTCATTCATCATCCGCTGAAATGTAGCCGGTGCATTGCATAGGCCAAACGGCATGGCGACCCATTCCATTAAGCCATCATGGGTCTGAAAAGCCGTCTTGTGAACGTCATGGTCACGCACTCGAACTTGCCAGAATCCATAGATGAGGTCGAGGTGTGTGTAGAAATTCGCGTCCTTAAGTTCGTCCAGAGTATCATCCACACGCGGAAGTGGGTAAGCATCTTTACGCGTAACCTCGTTAAGGCCACGGTAGTCAATGCACAGACGTAGTGAGCCATCAGCTTTCCGCACAAAAAGAATTGGCGAGCCGAACTCACTGTAGCTGGGACGGACCAGACCAGCCTCCACTGCGTCTTTGAGCTGTCGATTAAGCTCAGCGCGCTCTTCGGGTGACAATATGTTCAGACGTTGGCGTCGCATCAGGCCAATTGTTTCAATGGGATGATCCCACTGTCGACTGACAGGTGGAGAGTCGACAGGTTGCAGTAACTCCGGGAAGTCATCGAAGAGTAAAGACCGGAAGTTGTCACGTTGTTTTGCAGTTAGCTCCTCTCCAGTGTGAAAGTCAGTCGGTTGTTCAGCGGCTGACGTTAGTTCAATGACGTAAAATTCAGCATGACGTCCCCTGTTGCGGTGCGTCTTGCGCATGAGTTTCTGAACTTTAGTAGATGACAACAGCAGACACTCAGGGCGTCGTTCCTCGAGCGTAGTCTCCACAGCTGTGCCATCCATCAGTGTAAAAACCCTGGTTGTACCAAACTGTAAAGAGGCATGTTCGTCATCAAGCCATGGTAAACCCAGGATTAAATCAGCTGTACGTAAATCACGTAAGACGTAAAAAGTCCGGTGAAATTCGTGTCGAGCCAGCTCAAAAGTGACATCGCAGACTGTCGTAGAAGTCACTCGTTGTCCGTTGGCAAGTCGAACTGGGGTCTTAGTCGCAGACTTCCGAGTCTGTAAAGCAAAGCGTCGTACGAAGTCTTCTGACACAAAATCAAGCGTCGCAGCGCAGTCCACTAATCCAGAAATTTGGTGTCCGCCATCAAGAGTTTTCATAGCCAGCTCAGTTCGAATTAACGGTCGAGCTTCCGTGAGGTCAGTCAGTAGGGCTGTAGTTGGCAAAGAAAATTGTCGCAGCGTAGCGATGGACGCTTCCGTGTCGTTTGAAGGTACATGTACCGAGTTGGGTTGATCAGGTGCTGCAGGTGTTGTCGAGTCGTTAAACGCACAATCTGCGTCGACTAACCACGGTTGTACATGCCAAGGAGCTGGAGCAACCACCTCCTATTGCGCTGGGTTCTCCAGTGACTGACGAGTAAAAAGCTGTGTTCTCGCTGGGAATTCTTGGTAGAGTTTCCAGTTTTTAGTCACTTGAGTAAATTTTGCCCATTTTTGTAGTACAAAAACAGCCATCGTAGATGTTGGAGATGTTTGACGACAATCCTCAAAATGCTGCGCAATCTGCTCATCTAACTCCCATAGTGGGTTGATGAACACCCGTTCTCCTATCAAGTCTCTCTCTAGAATCGAGTCACTCGGCGAACAGTGAGGTAAGTCACCCTGCGAGTTTAGACCTTCATCATCAGCACATCCCTCCAGTGTGAAGTTGAATCGTGCATGCAGAGGGTCAAAGACTAGGTCAACCAGTTTCCAATCAATTGAACGTCTTGTTACAGGTTTACGACTCTGTCTCTGCTTCTGACGACGACGACCTGCTACTAGCGTTGCATGTGTCGCGACTGTAGTCGATGGAGATGCCGAAGGTGTTTCGACGACCTCTGTCGCTAACAATATTTCAGAACGAACAGTAGATGTAGCCGGTTGCTCCGGTTCGTTGGTAGAACAGCCTTGCCACCATCATTGCTTCTCAAATTCCATCGGTGCCTTGCCCTTCAACTCCGGGCATTGGAACAGTCGGTGTCCCTTCTTGTGGCACTTGAAGCAGAGTTCCTCCTCCATGTGACGCTTACGCTCCTCATGTGTCATCGCTTTTGCGAGTGTGTTGAAATCATCGCGGCCAGATGATTGACCACGTCCACCATTGTTACCTCCACCACGTCCACGTCCGCGGCCACGACCACGGCCACCTCTGTTACGCTTCCAGATGTTAGAGGCTTCGTCGAGAGGGTCCTCAATATTGCGCTTGCGCGTAGGCTGGGCTGATGGGCCAGCAGTAGACCTCATATTGCCGAGATCCGGCGAATAGGTAACAACGTCATTCAAGAAATTTTGCAGCTCCACTAGCGTAATCTGATATCCCTTCTTAGCTCGGTGTGACTTCGCCTGGTTCTTCAAAGTAGAGTTCGCTAAGCCGTTAATGAAGCGCACACACTGAACATCAGCTGTCAAGTGCTCACGAGACCGACGTAAGAAGTCGTTGTACTGTTTAATGTAGAGTGCGTAACTCATCGTGTTGCTCTGCGTAAAGTTGAGCAAAGCGTTAATTGCGTCGTCCTTAATGTTCGGAAAAAACATCGACTTGCGAAACTGCGTAACAAGCTCGTTGTACGTAGATGGAATAGCAGCCTGAGTTTTCCGGTTCAGCCACCACCCATTCAGATGTCCAGAGAAGTGTGAAGTAACCCATATAACTGAGTCGTATGAATCAGGCGTAATCCCAAGCATTAGAAAACGCTGAGGCTGAGCTTCAAGCCAATCCTCCAGTTCATTAGCTATACGGCTATTCTGTAGAGGTGAATTAATTGCAGCCTTACGCTGGGTCTCCGTAAGGGTAACATGTAGTCCAACTAGGTTGTGGGTAGGCATCGGCATTCCCACTCGTAAATCTGTAGGCCCTTCACCAATCAGTCGGTCGATGTGTCCGCGAATTAAGAGCCAGACAGGACCAGAGTCGACCGTCGTAAACCGGGAGTACATGTGGAATTGTCTCGGGATAGTCGTGTCGTCTTGCATGACTGGAACATGTTGGTAGACTGCTCGGAGAAAAGATTCCCATTGAGTCACGTAACCAAAGTGAAGTAACTCACTCTTGTGCTTCTCAGCACGAAGTAACCCCTTCTGAGCGGGCGTAAGGGTCAGACCGTCAATATTGATTGTTTCCGGGACGACGTAAGTACCATCCGGATTAACTGTCGAATGTGCTAAAACAGTCTGCTCAACATGAGCAGGTGTGCGTAAGTTGTTCGTAGCAAACATGACAAGATTAGAAGCCGAGTACACGTAGACAAGCTGTCGTCCTTGAGGTAGCGTAACTAGGACAGGATCACCACTCAACCGCGTTAAATCATCCGGTGTCAGAACAAGACCGGTCTCCTCGTGTAACTCACGAACAACAGCGTCGACATGCTCTTCGTTAGGTAAGACAGAACCAGCTGGGAATCAAGTTTTACCAGAACGAGGCTCACGTTGTAATACCAGCTTCAAGTCCGACGGTTTAGTTCCTCCAACGTGAATTATCAACACCACGTAATGTCCGGGTCCTAGAGAAGCCATCTCAAATCAATCAGGCAACGTCGAGCGAATCAACGAGCAACGAAAGCGTGCGTCGACCAAAGAGCTCCGAAACCAGTGTGGCGGTTAGCCTCTGAAAGCTAAACTCTAGCACAAATTTGTTCTAGTCTGTCTAGTTCTGTCGTTGCAAGATGGCAAAATGATGTTGTCGAGAGGCAATGGTGAAAGATGTTTCACTACTGTACTTAGGCATTAGATGTTGTAAGTGAACAATGGAATTGTTAAATGGTTCTGTCACCTCCCTCTACTGCACTGGGCTTAAATAGGTTTTTGCCCAGATTCACTACGCCTGCAAGCTACGCTTACGTGTCAGGCGTTAGGGCTGTCTAACCGTCGTCATTTGCCTCGAGACGCGGCTTGCCTAGCATTGGGTTTCACGACGCGGCTCCTTTTGCATCGAAGAGCTCGCTCTGGCGCGTCATCTGGCTAGCTAGATTAATTATGCATATCTGTACGTACCGGGAGGTACTGGTCGTACTGTAGCATCAGCACCCTTACAATATTGCAGTAGTGACGGACCCACGAGTATACGTCCGTCCTGTAGAAAAGCACGAATTGGAATCCGTAACGAGTACATGTACAATGTCATGCAATGTACTGTTGCAGGATTGTACTCGTCACAATATATTGCCGCCGTTCCAAATTAGGTTGCTCCGATTCTAATTTGCCTCCCCCGCCTAAATTTTACCCCCCCCCCCTCACCTTCATTTGCATGAATTATCTCGTATTTTAGCGGTATTGCACTACATGCTATTTTTAAAAGGTCACTCCCACAACCTTTGTTTCTTAAGCAATGGATAGTTGTGTGCATAAGGGTGTAACATGTCATATGCAAGCATAAATGGGAGAGGTGGTCGGGCACTTTTTGAAACCATGGGCATATTGCATGAAGCATGGATCTTGTAGTACTTGAATAGTATTGGCCCACATGTTGTTAAACATAGGATTCTCCCAAAAATATGTATATCAAAGCAATGCATGTTTGTGTGCATAAGAGTGTAATATGCTATATATAAGCTGAAAAAATGGAGAGGGGGAGATGCAGATTTTGGAATCACATCCATAATCCATCATTCATGCACCACCAAAAATGAAAGAACCCCATTTGTGACGAGTATAGTCTTGTAGTTTTTGCTTTTGCATCGGAAGGACGAACCGCGGATACGTCACCACTGTAATTCAGCTAAAGGGTGACGTACAATCATGTTCCCACAACACCTCCCGGTACGTACAATACGCATAATAAATCTACCTTGCTACACGACGCGTTGGTAAGACGTGGATAGTTTTTCCCGATACATGTCAGACAAGTACATTACGCACTACTTTTGGAACAACTTCTTATCCGCAACTCGCCGGTAGCGGCAAGTTCATGTGAGCGCATGTCGCTACACCTACCCGGCATGAGACACGCGCTACAAGCACTATACCTTCGACCAAGATGGCACCATCCTCGACGCAAGCTAGGAAGACGTCAAGACCTCGGCTACCTTGAGGGGGGTGTTAGCACTAGCATCCCGTTGCCTAGTGCTTATGTACAAGGTAGCTATTTGTCATCATAGTGCTTAGTGTCATGCTACTAGCGGTACTTTATTCCCTAATAGTGGCGGTCGGTTGGCCCTCTTGTTGCCTTCGCCGCCCGCCATATCTCTCCTTCTCACTTATCTAGGCATAACACCCGGCCCCCTTGTGGGGCTGGCACGACCTACGTGTAACTATCCGTTCCCGATTCCGACAGCGACAACCAACCCGAGGCGTGGTGTCGGGACAACAAAAGTGCGAGAGCTACGGCCTAGCGACAGCTTTGTACCGAATCAAACATAGTATCGGTATGTCCAATCTAGACATTTAGTAATCATATCTAGAATAGCTTACTATAGCTATATAACTAGAAGGTATTACGTACAACACTCCCCTTGAAGGTAGTTACATGATTAAGCGTTGCATTGGGTATGCTCCTCCCACGATTGCACTTCGGTGTCTTGTCTGTGCAGGTCTTGGTAGTGGTTCGGTGAACATGTAGGCCACCACTTGGTCTGTTGGGAGGTACCTCACCTTGATGGTTCCTTGCTCCGCGTGGTCCTTGAGGAAGTGCCACTTCATACCGATGTGTTTAACCTTCTCGATGACCAAGGCATTATCTGGGAGTACGCGATGGGGCTTTGGTTGTCCTCCCATATGGTAGTGGTTTTGGTAATGGAGGCGTTGAAGATCCCCCCCATAAGTTGGCAGAGGTAGAGTCCCTCCTTGGTGGCGTCAGCCGCAGAATAATACTCGGCTTCACAAGTGAATTGGGCCACACAAGTTTGTTGTTTAGACTTGTAACCGATGGGCCCGCGTCCGAAGGTGAAAAGCTAGCCCGAACGCGACTTGCGTGTGCTACTATCGTGTGCCTAGTTCGCGTCATCAAAGCCTTCAAGTTGGAGATTGTGGTCCGTGCCTCCCCCCAACGTAAGGCGCATGTCGATGGTGCCATGGAGGTATCGAAGTACCTTCTTCAGAGCTTGCAAGTGAGCGTCCGTGGGGGAGGCTTGGGCGGAGCCAAGTATGCTTAACGCCGTGGTAACATCGGACCGCATGCAAACGGCCTAGTACTATAGACTGCACAGAAGGTTGGGGTAAACGTCCTTAGCCACCCCGAAAGGGGGGGCATGTGCGCGAGGCCGGAGAGGAAGCCGGGGTCCATAGGGAGAGATGAGGGCTTACAACCAGTCATGCCGTACTTGGCGAGGATGTCACGCAGGTATTTGGACTGATCCAACGAGATGGTGCGGGAGGAGCGGTTGCGGATTATGTGCATGCCAAGGAGTTGGGATAGGTCACCCATGTCCTTGATTTTGAACCATGCACCAAGTTGAGCCTTGAGCGATGTAAGCCATGTGGCATAATTGCAGGCTGCGGGAATGTCGTCCACGTAAAGTGCGATCATGGCGAAGACGTGACCGTCGCGGAAGATGTAGATGCAGGGATATGAGACTCATTGTTGCCACCCGTTGTCGACAAGCCATGCACGAAGGAGCATGTTGAGCTCGCGAGGGGGCTGTTTCAGTCCGCGGAGGAAGCGTTTGCGATGACACACCTTAGACGTTCCATCAGAGAAGCCAAGGGGCTTGCAGATGTACACGTCCCCCTTGATAAGGGCGTAGAGGAACGCAGTGTCGACATCAAGATGACGCATCTCAAGGTCGTGGGCGGTCGCGATGGCGAGGAAGAGGCAAAGGATAGCCATGCGGATGACGGGGGAGAACGTATAGTATAGTCGAGGCCAGCGCGTTGGTTGCAACATTTGGCGACGAATCGTGCTTTGAAGCGAGAGACATCGCCCATGGTGCCCGATTTTACCTTGTAGATCCACATGTTGTTGACGACCACGCGGTCGGGCGGGGGGAAGGTCGACGAGTTCCCCCGTGCCGTTGTCAATGAGGGAGGAGTACTCCTATTGCATAGCGGCTTGCCATTCATGTGCCTTGGCGTTGGATAGAGCAGCGCGGTACGATTTAGGTTCAACACACTCCCGGGCGGAAAGGAGAGCAACAACGGCATGTGTTGCGCCGGCCGGGATGTGGTGTGGACCAGTAATCAGGTCGGGCACAAAGGGTAAGTTGTTCGAAGATGTCCTCTTTCGCTTTGCCTTGGTCGGGGTCACAGCACGCCGTGACAAGTACCGGCGGGTAGTCGGACATGTGGACCACATGGTCCCCGTAGCGGAGCGGGTGAGACCCCAGGCGAGAGTGACGGGGGGGCTATAAGGGGGTAAAGAGGTTCGGTTGGGAGGGTCTCGAGAGGGTGGGATGTGGGCGAGGTGTCCTGAGGGCCATCGTCATCCGAAGCGTCTGCGATCACCGACTCAGCGGGGAGTCGCGCGCCGAAGCCCGGGGTGGTCTCTTGACAAACAACGTGGACTGATGTAGTGATGCGGCGAGTCTCGGGGTTGTGTATGCGGTATCCTCGGGGGATAGGAGGGTAGCCAAACATGACGCCACGAAACGCTTGTTCGCCGAGTTTCCGACGCATCTTGTCGGGCACCTTGGCGAAGACGGTGCACCCGAAGACGCGGAACTTGGAGGCGTCGGGCGCCAACGACGTAAGGAGAGAGAGCGGGACGCCACCGGTGAGGCCGACCGAGCGGCTGTAGGTACGGTTGCGTAGGTACACAACTGTGCTGACAACGTACGACCACATGAACTTCGGGACGGCCATGCTGTGGAGCATCGCAGATGCGTTGTCCCGGATTGTGCGCCATGGGCGTTCGGCTTTGCCGAGCATGTGGTGGGCATAGGGGGCAGAGAATTGCACACCGACGCCCATGCGAGCACACATATGACGGGTCGCAGTAGCCTCAAAGACAAAGTCCGAATCAAACTTAATGACCGGGGCGAAGTCGCCTGACTGAGAGTTATGGCGTGCATGCAAGTGGCGCAGTCCAACATGATGCTTTCCAGCTCCGAGCATGTATCGTATGTGGATTTCAGGAACCGCACCCACATGTAGTGTGTGTGGTGATCGATGACGAGCAGGCAATAGCGGAGGCCATGTGGGGATGGGACATTCACTAGACCCCATAGGTTAGAGGACATGTTGAGCAAGGGGCGGGATGGTTTAGCGCAAGCAGTGGTGTTGCGAGGTGCAATTGCGGCCTTGTGGATCAGGCATGAGTCGCAATAAACATTTTTATAGAGCTCGCTAAGGCTGGGCTAGTTGGGACACCGTGAATGTGCTGAGCATGTAAGCTTTACATATTGAGATGGCCGAACCAGCGGTGCCACAGTATTGGGTCGCACTTGGCTGTGAGTGCAACACGGGGACTAGCACCATGCGACGAATCCGTTTTGGGGCTTGGGGGTAGCTCTGGTTGATGGGGCAGGAGGTAGAGGCCGTTGCCGGTCGGCCTTAGCACACCCATTCATTTGGGCACCATGAGCATACCATTGCGAGAGTCAGTAGGGAACACGAATTCACAGCCGCAATACGATTGCATCCAACTGGCACTGACTAGGCGACCGATGCGCTGAGCATAGCGAGGTGAGAGGTCACGGGAGTACAACGCATGGAATGTGCGGTGGATGGCCTAACCAAAGTGTGGAAAGCCGAATTGTGCCACGTCAACACCGACCCCACCAACGCGAGATGGAGCGGAGGGTGGGGCGAACGTAACGAAGTCGCTTTGAAACGCGGCTAAGTTGATCGAGAAGGCGCAGCCTATCACCCAAAACTGAGAGAGGTCACGACCTAGGGCGAGGGAAGATGAGAACGCTACGGAGGTGAAGGGAACACTCATAGCAGTGTCATCATATTCATATGTGCATTCCTCGAGGGTGGGCGTGACGTCAGGGTCGTCGGTGGGGACGTCGCTCAGTAGGGCATCATGCGCAGGGGCAGTGCCGCCAGGGGTGCCATATTTTTGGATGATCATCTTGCGCTTGGCAAGAGTCCATTTCAGGAGTGCGTTATCAAAGGATGTGCATGACTACATGATGTGGTTAGGATGCCACAAGCGCTGCACTTGGTGGGTCAGCCACGGCCGCCGCGACCGCCACGGGTTTATGGCCACGCCCACCGTGTGATTTGCGGCGAGCTGCAACGAAAGCAGAGATGGGAGGGGCTGGGCCAAGAGGGTTGGTAAGTGTCGATTCAGGAAGGTCGTCGTCCATGTTCTGAGCTAGTTGGAGTATGTTGGCCATCACCTCGTCGGCGGACATGAGGTAGTTGGTGTCGAGGGCGTTGATGACGCATTGCTTGGCCTGGCCGAACGGTCCGTTGTTGGATATGCCACGCAGCATGAGCATGCCGAGGCTGGGGGGGTTGATGGCTGCGGAGACATCCATCAACTCACATGTTTCATTGTAGTCAACAAACGTCTGCCTCATGAAGTGGACGTAGTCGGTAAGGGGCTGACAAGGGCGCTGCCGGAGCATGAGGATGCCCAACAAGGAGAGAGAGCGGGCGAAGGAACGGCAATCCAACCTTTCACAAAAGACATCCTAGGCTGTTGTGGCGAAGTCGGGCCGAGCAGCGGATACGGATGACTTCACCGCCCGGTCATCAGCACGCTTGTTCTCGCTGGTAGCATGTAATACTAGTGCGTAGGCGTAGTGTTGGGCCTCATCATCAAGCCCGACGCCCGACTCGCGGATGGCTAGATGGGGAATGAAGTACGCTGCTTTGAGGGAAAGTAAGGTGAGAAGGTTCCTTTTCCATTGCTTGAAGTCTGTGTTTGGCCCCATGGTGGGTACAAACATTTTCATGGACCGGTTGAGGGCGTCCTTGTCGAAACCGGTGGCTTCATGAGCATCGCGGCCGACGATCACCGGGTCAATGGTGGGGCGACGCTCCCCACGTCCGCTGTGGGCACCACGATGGGCATGGGAGAAATGCTGGCCCGTAAAGGAAGGAGGGCCATCACGGTATGGAGAATGGCCGTGCGGGGCAGGTGGCACACAGTAGGGGTGCGGCAGCCCACGAGGAGAGGGGCCGTGGTGAGGTTGGTCATGCGGGAAGAGGGGTCCGTGGGTGGGAGGGGATATCCGATATGAGGGTGTGGTGGAGGTGGTGGTAGGTAGTCCGAGTTGGGGTCGTCGCGATGCGCATCACGGCGCCGCTCAGCAACAAGAGTGTCGGCAGCAGAAGCGGAAGCAGCAACAACAACAACATTAGTGTCAGCCGTCTGCGCGTCTAGACGGGCGTTGATGAGCGCCATTTTCTCGAGTACAAAAGCGAGCGTATCGGTGGTTGGGGTGAGAGAGCTATGCCGAGAGCTGAGGTCAGCGGTATCAGCAAGCGCGTGGGGCGGAGAGGTGTCAGAACGAGTTTTCGGTGCTATGGCGAAAGACGAGAAAACAACATGCAGCGGTAGGAACCACTACCCGGACTTGTGCATAAAAGCGGTTTCAGAGAGACGGTTTGATGCCCGTCGATCCCTCGGCATGTAGCCCCGGGGTGTCTCAATGTACTTTCTCTGTATCCTCCACCCAGTGTGGGGCACAAGTCAAGGCCACGGCCAAATCAAGTGGAGCTAAACGATGGCGGCTGAGCGCTAGAGGTTACTAACAAGGCTGATTACTACGGGCTGTCGTGCACCCTGTATATGAGTTTTCACCCACAAGAGTGCCCCCCACCCCGTCTCCAGCTTCGACATGTATGCACCATGTCCACAAACGTCGAGTGCGCCGATGCGGGTGTCTGTCAGTCGTCCTCGAGCGAGCGGCTGACGAAGGTAGGTTATTGGTGGTGTGTTTTATAACGCGGGTCGTTATATTGGCGTTAATGCCGACTACAAGATTAAAGTACTAGTTAGCTAGAAGATCTTGCCTTCCGAGTCGCTGATCGCAGCTCGCCGAAAAAAGTTGGTCGCGTGTGGGTGACTTGAGGCGGGGGCCCATAACCTGTTGAACCGTGCAGACACGTTAAGTACGGAAGGTAATTAACGCAAACGTAGTTACAATCACAGTCACACAATAGGACACTCACAAAGACAGCCAGCCCGAGGCATGGTGTCGGGACAACATAAGTGCGAGATGTGCAGCCTGTCGACAGCTAAGTACCGAATCAAACGGAGTAGTTTCGGTATATCCGATCTAGACATGTACTAATCATATATAGAATAGCTTACATTAGCTATCTACAACTAATAACTATAAGGTATTACTTTCAACATGCCCACGTTCTTAACCCATCGAGCAAGCACGGATCAGCCCGAGCATATGGACTGCTCATACGAGACCCCCCCCCCCCCAGTAACCGTAGGAGGAGGATTCTCCCGTGGTTGCGACAGCCGATCCGCAACTAGCTCCAACGGAACGAGTACCTCCAACCCCCCCGGATTAACAAATGCCTACCACTTGGGCAACAATTGCACGAACAACACCCCCCCCCCCCCCCCCCCCCCGCGTCCAACCTTGAGGGACTACACGGACTTCGCGGACAAAGCCCGCCACCTTACTAGCCCAATCGTCCCACGAACCACGCCCCCCCCCCCCCCCCCTTAGCATGACTGCCACTGGAGAACCCTCAATCAATGCCGAAGAATAAGAACCGGCCGTGCTTAAGCTCAAGAAGCTCGTTAGGCCCGGCACCCCACTCACCATGGGGTGCAAGTACTCAACTACCCACAAAGCATATCGCGTGTACCACCAGCCAATGGGGCATGAAGGTCCGCCAAGATAACATTTAAATATGGTCACGCCCCGACCCGGCTGCCCCTAAGACCCCAATCGGCCAACGCAACTTTTCACCCAAGACTACTTGCACAATCCGTATCCGAATCGGCCACCGCCCAGCAAATAAAGACCTCCTTCACATGCATAACCACGCAGACAACATCACCGAAATGAAATGAAATTGTTTACAACAATTACAGTAAAAACCGGTTGCTGTCTCTGGCCCCCCCCTTGTGCTACGCCTAACTGGACTTAGAAGCGTGAGGTAGACCGTGAACGACTAATCCCAACCTCTCCAATGGCAGTGACGATACTGTCTAAAACATACCCGCATCCACGCGGTATTTATTATTTTCTGATCTATACGTGCTTTTTTGGATACAATATGAAAAAAAATGTCGCTAGTCTCCACGATACGCGGCCTGCTCCAGCCGCTGCGGGGTCGTTGATCAGCAAGGCTGTTCAGCTTGAGCTTGTCGAGGCGGACCTGCCTGACCTCGGCTCCTGTGCGACTCCGGTCGTGCCGGAGCTAGGGGGGAAAGGCAGGTGAAAAATCCCCCTCGCATAGGTCGTCGTCGGTCCCGCCTCGATCCGTGCTCAACCCCGCCCGAGGTATTAGCTGCTCCTCCCGACGCATCTCGCCACCTAGCCGAGTCTTCTCTCCTCCTTCGGGGGCTGAGAAGAGAAAATAACTAGGCTGCAGACGGTGTCCGGCTGGCTCTCTTGCCCCCGAGCCAGATTTTCTCATGTCCTCTGTCCCTTTTCCGTATGTTTCCAACACCTATCTGATCGCGTTGTGGCCGTCCGTACTCCGTACCCTCCCCCGGTGGTTTACGTTGATAGGGGGGCGCCTTTACGAGCAGTTTGCCGTTACGATAACCCTTGGCACACTGCCTGAGGCAGCCTATCGATAACCGGGTACCGACTGGGGAAGGGGTTGGAAGAACACATGGATCGAGTCGCCGGTCCTCAAAAGATGATGTGTACGGGAATCTTTCCAAAAATCCCCCGTACCGGGCTTATCCGGCGGCGGGCGATCCTAAGGACCACTGCCGCCATACCGTGCCGCTCCTCCGGCTGCGACCCACCTCCGTCCTGCGTAGCATCATGCCTCGCCCCAAGGGGAGACTTAAAACTCTCGCAAGGCTGGCGACTACTAGCGAGCGCCGTGCCCTAGCGCTGCTTCCCAGCTGTCCGCCGCCATCTCCAACACCCTCGTCCCTCCGCTGATCCGTCCGTACCCTTCTTCGCCAAAAAATATTTCGCAAACGCCGCTCCCCCCCCATCGTCGGGAGAGTATCTGCGAGTATTTAGTCGCGGAAAAGACATATTGGACTGGCCGAGCGGGAGATCCATGTGCCGGTGTACGGATATTATGTTTTTCCAAAACCCTCCGTACATGGCTTCCCGACAGTTGCAGATTCCGCGGATCGCAGCTGTCGGTACCTCGTTCAGCCCCCTACCGTGCTAGGCATGGCACGGCTATGGGGTTAACAGCGCCCACCGCGTGGAGGTAGAGGTTGGTGCCGACGGGCCTGCGAGCGCACCCCTCTCCGGGGCCGCCGCCGCTGCGCCGCCGGCGGGCGCCCAACATCTCCGAGCTACTTTGCGACCATGAAGACAACCCTTGCGAGACATGTATTCAGAGCGCACCCCACCTCGACGAGGAAGACCTGGGCAACATCACCTTTGGCTCACTGACCATGAACCCTAAAGGCCTCAACACCTATCAAGCCCGTGATCTACTCGCCTCCGCCCTCGCCCACATGTAAGATGCCGAAGCGGAAGCCACCTCAAACGTGGAAAAAGACATCTATGACGCTATCGAACAAGCATGGACGGGCTACGAAAACGACGAGACCCCCCCCCCCCCCCCCCTTGTACTCTACATCACCCGACAGACCCTCTTGTGTGCTCTAGAGCTACGGGACGTTTGCAAGCCCTACTGAGCCGGCAACACTGCCCCCCTCGAAGTGATATCATCCCAACACACCCAATGCGTGATCGACGCCTCCGACAAGTCCATGCTAGCCATCCCTATCGGTAACCCCTATTGAAATAATCTCTATAGCCATAACCGACTAATAATTATTTTAGTCCTTTGTGCCACAAACGACTAAATTGCTAAATTAGTCGGTTGTGCTTTTGATCTTTTTCTATATGTCGCACGTTTATTTCCTTACCACCGAGTTGCTAGAGTTACACGAGAGAAAATGTAGTTTGGGAAAATATTTTTTCTTGGATTGGTTGAGTTGCAAGATCATGAAAGAGCAATATTTGATGCATGTAATGTGCGTAGTGTGGCACGCTAATCATGCACCACCGTTTCTGCCGATCGAGGAAGGAAGGGCATGTTCCAGAATCTTTTTCATCACTTCCCCGGAGCTCGCCGTCCTACCCAAGGCCGTACACTTCGATGAAAAAGGGGACCTAAGGTATTTTCGCGGCAGTATGACTCTAAGTGGCGTACATCACGGGAGGCGGTGTGCCGCGCCCTGAGGCGGTGATTCGGTGGTGTTGCATTCCCCGGCCGAGCGCGGTACCCGCTGGCTCACACCGGAGGACTAGCGCCGTGAGAGTACCTCACGGCCCCAAAGCGGGCACAAACATTCCCCAGGGGGGCTGGATCTTGGTTCATAAGCCAACATCGGCAGCGTGGGTGAGCGCGTGCATGAGTGCCCAGTTTTCGGTAAGGACGTGTCCTCGAAAAACTCGCTAGAAACGGATCGGCGTTGGGACCAACTTCACATGGCGCGGACAGCAGCGACTCCAACCCCCCTATTTTGCACGAAGCCACCCCGACCAGCTTCAACTGCATCATGGAATGCAGCGTAATCCCGCGGAGGAAGGTTGTGACCTGTCTAGCGGACGTGGTTGTTGCCGCGAGACATAAAGCCCGACTGTGGTTGCACGCAAGCGGTACCCGCATAGTACATTTCACCCTACCAACAATCTGCGGCGAGCACCACGCGTGATAGGTTCGTATTTCGTATTTCGTATTTCTCAGCCATGTTTTGGTGTCAATGAATGTTTAATGAAGTTTCGTTGTACTTTTGCAGGTCGTAGAGAGCCCCACAGCGTTGACCTCCTACGTTGTTCTCGAGGGTGGTACAAACGCTCGCAACACCGGCAACAACGTCGGATGCCGGCAGCCAAGTCTGCCCTTTCGGCCCGTAAGTACACATATGCTTTCAATCCCAGTCGCAACCGACACCACCGAGGGCTATATTGCTGTAGGGGCGTTGAAGATGACGAATACCTAGTCGTTGAGCTTTGTTGTCGGCGTTATTTTTGGTGATTCACTTGGTGATATGATTGGACAGCAATTGCAAATGGCAGAGTCCCCATAGCTTAAACAAAGTCATGCGCCTTTCACATGGCAACACTCATGAATATGGTTATTAGTTGTAGCGTTAATGGTGCATGTAGTAATGGTGGGGAGGAAAGCGGAATGTTATTTATAATGTATATATGAATATGGACGAAAGCGTGCATGTGCGTAGCCAACTCGGTTCAGGGCATAAAAGAAAACCAACAAGAGGTGTCTTTCTAAGGGCATGTAAGTCTAAGGGGCGCATCTTTAAGTTTTCATGGTTATGTAGGACCTTTGAGACCACTCTCATGCGCATTTGCATGTTGCATGTTGGGCAAATCATGTATGGTGTTGCATATGGTCGGATTACCACCAAGTGGTGAGCATTGTGTTGCATCATTTCTCATGGAAAAATCTCAATGATATGAGGTCGGATAGATACTTTTGGGATAGAGTATGGATGAAGCTAGATGTCGTGTCGTGAGTTTGCCAACAATTGGTGGGACATCTGGCGATGTAGAGCAAAAATCACAACTATACACTCCAAATCTTAGTTCAAAATTCCAGGATAAGCACAATATAGCAACTATGAATTCAGTCGGTTGTGCTTTCGTCATATGTGAGTAAACAAGCAAATATACACAAAAGTCGCGATATGCTCAAGATGCACACTCAACCCATTGCTGAGGACGGTGGATCGCGTCATTGCAATATTTGTACTATATATGCTAGTAAAAAAGTTTAAAGCAGTGCAACATTTTGATATTTTGCTTTATTTGCAGGCAATCATTCTTCAACCGGGAGGGTTGTATTCAGGTCATCAAGTGTCCGCTTGTACGTTCTTGCTGCATGGGCACGACTTTCAGGCTTGGGATAGTTTCAAGGCGTGGGCACGACTTTCAGGCGTGGGCATGGGCACGGGCAGGCGTGGGCACTTTCAAGCATGGGCACGACTTTCAGACGTGGGAGCAACAAATTTGCAGCTTTGTTTCAAAATTTAGGGTAATTACTAACGTTAACTACACAAGGTGCACAACTGACTAAAGTCGTCGGTTGTGTCAGGCGATAGAGAGCTATGCGCACGTTTGTATCTCCGGCACAGCCCCCCCCCCCCCCCCCCCCCCCCCTTTCCACCCATTCCAAGGGACGAAGGTCTACCCCCCGCAGGATAACCCCGACAACCTCCCCGTCGCTATAGAGAAAAATAACCCTCACCGTTCCACCCTTCCCTCCCAAACAATGTGCACCACCGAGGCCTCCGTCGACTATAACAAATCGTCACCAACAAGCGCCGATAGCAACCTTACACCAATGGGCGCACACATGGAAGCTCGATTGTTGACGCAAACCTTCTCGCCCTCAGGGCCGTTATCCGATCAGCGACCCCGGAAAATACAAAACTCTTTCAACAAGAGTTTATGGACCTACAAGCTGATGAAGGCCTCCTTCCCGACTACGCTAGTGGTAAAATACCTCGCCATGACCCCGGTTCAACATCCTCCGCGCATGTCCTACCCGCTCACCTAGCCAAGCTGAATGTTCAGCTAGCATCGTCCCCTCTTCCATGTCGCGGAAGGTGACACATGCCCATGCCCGCAACCTATCCCCCTACCTCCAACCACGTCCCGCTCAACAAGGGGACGCCTCAAATAACTACCCGCGCCTTGACCAAAGCTCTGAAAGGCACACATTGGTGGGACGTCTCTGATTGCTGTAGCCACTCTCTCTTATGGCATATGCCAACATAGAGCTACGGAAGGGTAAGGAACTTCCATGCATATTCCTTGAGAAGGCGATCGGAGTTAGCAATTAAACTAACTATAAGCAATTTCTTGATCCTTGGTGAAGGGGGGTTAAGTGGATTTCAAAACGGGACTTTTTCGCTGAGCACTATGACATGCAGTTTATTCCACTTTCCGGTATAGCCGGTACTTGATTTCACTCCCCATACGGTTAACCTGACTTACTCCCTAGGAGCATCTAGGATTAGGGACGCCGGCCTAAATTTTGCATCTTAATTCCCCCGTATATGGTTGATGCAAGAAGGCCCTTCGACAACAACCATACAGCGTTCAAACGATTCATGTTGTTATAACCATTCTCATTTTCATTGGACTCGTGTGTCGGTCGCTTGGCGGGTAGCTCCTGCTCAAGCGAGGACGAGTTCATTGTGCGTGTTTAGTTAGGAGGTGTGCATTTCTTCCGTTGACAACCGACGCAACATGCCACCGAAGCCACTTAATCCTAAGACCATGGTTACGACGGCAAGACGGAGTTTGGATATGGGGGCATTAATGAGGGCCAAGTAAAAATAATTTCAAATTAGTACCAACATTTCACCGGCTGCCGTCTATTACACTCCAAAAGCGTCCGGACATGCAATATGGTGTGCATAAGGTTGTCGCGAACCCGTGCGCCTCTCAACACGTCAAGCACAACGGCACCCAAGTACCATCCAATCACTGCAGAGCCGGGAAGCATGCAACCATCCTTCATTCGGTGTGGCTTCTTGCGAGCTTAATAAGGCGAGTGTTGTAGAATTAAGCCCAAAAATTCCTATAAAATTGTTTAAACTGTACACGTCGTGTTGAGCACCACACGCGGGCACTGCTCAAGCGCTCACACAAGGTTGCGTATTGTTGATTAGCGAGGCACGCAACCCTATTTTTTGGACTTGTGGGAGGGGGTTTAGACTTCGGACGCGTGGATGCCGTGTTGAATGCACGAGGCTTGGTTTGCGGGTGTGTGAATGGAGCATGGAAGCTCACGCCATAAGCTCACGTGATGTATATGGAAAATACGCGAGTAAAAACCCGCATGACATAGCTTTTGTTAGACATTGCATTGTTTAAATGGGTGCGGGCGATTGGCATTGGCGAGGGGTGAGGTCAAGCTTGGCCGTTTGGGCCGCATCGAGTTGCCGGTGGTGTTTAGAACGCTTGGGGTATATGCTTGTACCACCACACTCGCCGCCCCACGCCGGTAATTGGCCGTGAAAATGTGGGAATTGATGAACATTTATCGACAAACCCCGCACAAAACGCCTCATGGGGTGAGCCGGACTCGACGGGTGTTGCTTGGCATTGCTCCTCAGCTTTACCGAAATATACCGGAAAATGAAACAATTCAACAAAATTCGATTGTGTTAGTTTCATAACCCATGCATAGGTGCGTTCGGAGCGTCCTAAAATGGTACCTTATTACAACCATAATAAGCGATAAGTTCTGAGAGTTTTAATCATGTAACCGAACGCACCTTGCCCTTGGGTTGTGCGGATATTGGTGGTAAGTCTACATACGCGATTCGATGCGTTTCCTCCACAACGGCTTGCCCAAGAGCTCCCCCCTCCGTCGTTAATGCTTCATATACGCATGACCTTTGCACAATCGTTTATATTGCGGCGCTTTCAACCACTTGCTTCTTTCGTGTAACCGGCACAGCGACTTATTGAAAGAGCAATTCGCATGGGTGCGGGCGCGAAAACCCCCGCGCTCAAGCGCGGTAGTGCTCGCATTAAGCCCCCTAATGTGTCGGCGCAGTCCATCTTGGGCGCAAACGTATTGCCGAGGAGTTAAGAAGAAATGTCATCAATAAAGTCGATGTAGGATTACACATTGTTTTTATGTGAAGGTATGAAATCTTGTTCGAAATTTTGTGTGGGGGGGGTGTACTATGGGCCTTCTTGCACATGCTATCTTGGAAACTTATCAGACAAGTTTAGTAAGGGGTTGAGCAATCCATGGCGCAGCGACAGTAGAGCAGAACATACTCGAAGAACGCCCCACTGAGTACGTAAGTGGCCCAATGAACGAGTATGCGGGCAAACACAAATACCGACAGAATGGAAGGCGTAAGAACGGGTGCCGATGAATGAATACGCGCAGTCGAAAAAACTTACTTAAGAGAGATAGGCAAACGGCCGAGTGCACGAGGTAAATAATGCATCCCATCACGAATGAAAGTGAGTCCAGGGTTCGTTAGTAATTGTGTACTAACAATGCATGAATGAGGCAACGGGAGAGCAAACCACCGACATCAGGAAAACACGGACTGCAAGAGAAATTGGACGAGTTGAAGAGCGACGAAAGAGTGGCTGAGTGGATGGATGGGTGTTGGACAGAAATGGACAGTGCATGGATGGATGGCTCTCGCGCGCTATATGGAATGGGCAGGCGTTGGCAGCAGCGTTTGTTTCAAAATAAAGGACAGATCGCCCAAATTTACGCTCGCTTACAACACAGAAATCAAGCACTTACAGCACCGGGGGCAGTCATTCCGTCAAGCAACATAACGTGTGGTTTGGTGCAAAGCATCGCCACCCACCGTGGCTGGGTTAAAAGCTCGACATTTGCGCGGGCGGTTCGGAATGGAGGGGAGGGGCAGAAGCAGGAGGGTAGGTCAACGGAACATCCATGACAGACAGCATCGCAGCTCACTGTTCGGTGGTGCCGAGACTCGCGAGATTGGTCTTGGAATCTGACACAGCGCTCTCGGCTTGCCGCGCCCACATGTCAGCGTAGACGCCGCCGCGGTCGATGAGGGAGGCGTGACTGCCGACCTCCTTAATCTCCCCCTGATGCATCACCACAATCGAGTCCGCGTCCATGATGGTGCTGAGCCGGTGGGCGATTATGATTGTGGTGCGGCCCTCGCGCATCTGTGAGAGCTGCGCCTGCAAACCCAAACGCAAAAAATAACCAATCGTGAATCTGATGTCAGTCTCAGCTTAATATTCGTGTATTTGAATACACCAACATTCAAATTCACCAACGCATGCGCCCAAATCTACCAACGCACACACGCACAATACCAGAGGCACAAAGGCGTCAAATCATCCAGGCACAGGCATAGTCACCATCAAAACTTGCACACACCATACGCATAATCACATGCACAACGACGAGAGCCTGGGGGATGCTTCCCCGCCGTACCTGGATGGCCCTCTCAGTGATGGTGTCCAGCGCGGAGGTGGCTTCATCCAGCAGGAGGATGGGCGGGTTCTTCAGCAGCGTGCGTGCCACCGCCACGCGCTGCTTCTCACCACCGCTCAGGCGCAGCCCGCGCTCGCCCACAACAGTGTCGTAGCCCTTAAGAGGGGGGATGGCAGTGGGGGGGTGGGGAACTTGATGAGACCCACCACCAAGGCTATTGCATTAGGAAAAAAAACTGATTCTCTGCTAGATATGGGGCACAGTTAGACACGACATGACACAATGTAACACGGCAGGACGTGGCGCAGTATGATACGATTCAAAGACACATGTCGCAATGTGACACGACATGGCTTGACACGAAACGATACGAGTTGAAATGTTAGCACTACGGGCCGATCACAATCGCCCACCTTGGGGAAGCGCTCAGTGATGGGCTCGTGGATCCTGGCTGCCATGGCCGCCCTGTGCATCGCCTCCTCGTCCTCTTCCGGCTTACCGTAAGAAATGTTGTAGCCAATGGTGTCGTTGAACAAAACAGTGTCCTGTGTTCCCAGCCAGGCGACGACGAGCATTAGACGTGTGGCTATACATTGCCGACACAATATAACTAATGACTAGACACCCCTTTTTCGGTCCAGACATGGAACGCCCACGATAAATGCAGATCTCCGAGTAGCAGTACTCTGAATCTACCATGATTACGACTCAAGAAAAGGGGGGAAAGGGGGGGGGGGGGGGGGGGGGGGGGGGGGGGGGGATACCTGAGGTACGACCCCAATGGCACGTCGCAGCGAGTGCTGAGTAACCGAAGCAATGTCGGTGCCATCAATTGTGATGAGGCCGGCTGTTTGGGAAAGGAGGGGCGGGGGGGGGGGGATACTTAGGATGGCTCAAGGAGAAGAGCCAACTATTCATCAAGCCAAGGTGAGGCAATAAAATGTGGAATTGGGTTTCGTAATGAACCACCCAATATTAGGAGAGACATCTAATACGATTCAGTGCTGTGCCTACAACTAGGCCCTAAAGAAAACAGGGGATGTCCGTCGCAGCGGCATCGGCATCCGCGTGCTTCAACGGAGAACCGCCTACTTTGTGTGCCACTAACATACATGTCTTCTTCCAGCTATGGCACAACAATTCCAAGACAACGTCTGTTTAACACTTCTCAACTATCAGCGAAACGGGATAAGGAGGAGGACACATAAGGGGGAGGGCTCACTTGCGGGGTTGTAGAAGCGGAAGATGAGGCGCAAGATGGTGGACTTGCCGCTACCCGTCTCGCCCACGAGCGCCAGGGTCTTCCCGCCCTCGGCGCGAAAGTTAAGGTTGCTCAACACCACCGTCCCGGGGCTGTACTCAAAGCTGACGCCATGAAACTCCAGCTCGCCCGTGGGCACTGACAATACCTTGGCGTCGGGCGCATCCTACAGGGGCACCCGAAAAACGACACTCGCAGGTAAGACACCGCAGTGCCAACAGTCGTCACGAACAGTTGAATTCCGAAAGCCGTCAAGGAGAAACAATGGGGAGGCACGCACCTTGATTGCGGAGTTGGTGCGCATCAGACTGAACAGCTGCTCCAGGTCGATCATGTACTGCTGGATGACACGGTAGTATGTGCCGAAAAAGTTGAGCGGCGCGTAGAGTTGATTCAGCATCGTTACGAAAAGGACAACGTCGCCCACGGTCAGCTCGCCCGCTGCGACGCCCCTCACGCACACCACCATCCCGCAGATCAAGCCCGTGGAGATTATGAGGCTCTGGACCACGTTCAGCGCGTTCAGCGACGCAAGCAATTTGTACTCCACCTCCTGCAGCCCCCCAGAACAAACGCGAGTCAGAACCAACGCAGTGACACAGTTCATGTAAGGAGGGGTCAACCGTCAGCTTCCAAGGCAGCGAGCGAGGACAAGCTATGTGTACATGTTGTTGATTAGCATAAGAAATATAGGAATTTACTGAGCTACAATTCATCACAAAGATAAGCGTGCCTGGTACTCGGTGATGGCGTTGTGGAAGTTGTTCTGTTCCAGCTCTTCGTTGGTGAAGTACTTGACGGTTTCGTAATTGAGGAGCGCGTCCGTGGCCTTTGCGCCCTTCGCATTATCCTTGTTGTTCATGTCCCTGCGGGGAATGGGAGATAATCATAATAAGATAACCAGCAACACCAGTCGGGATATTTATTGTCATCCTCATCATTCAGACATTTGCCTGGGTTGGAGAGAGAAGGGGGGAAGGCACCTTCGGAAGTTGCCGCGCCACTCGGTTAGAATAATGGTGAGGGGAATGTAGGAGGCGAGAGTGACAAAGACGACCACGCTCACAAAGGGAGTCAGCTTGTAGGCGATAAATATGGAGGCAAAGACGATGTCAAACATTTGTGGGCCAATGCTGAAGACGACCACAGAGCTGGGGAGCGGGCAACAGCACAAGCATTGCACAAGTCAGCATCAAACAGCTGAGTGTCCAACGAGTGGAAAGGGGTGCATCACGGCACACACGACACACACACGCGCGCGGGCGCAATCCAATGCTTTACCCCCGGGACCTGTAAATTAGCATTGAAAGATGGATTCGCATCTAATTTCTAAATCATGCCTTTCAAAATAAGCAGCATGGGCCCTTTTCCCTGCCTAACCTTATGAAAGCGCACGACAACAAAACTGAAATCATATGCCATATAATTCCCTAACCGACTCTGACTGAACAGACGGGGAGGGCTCGGCAGGGTGACGAGAAAGAAACAAAAGGAGGGGTTCTCACAGAAGGTTTTGGATGGCACCAGTCCCCCTGTCCATGATGCGCAGCACTTCGCCCGTCTTGCGCTTGAGGTGAAAGTTGAGGTCGAGGTCGAGCATCTTGGTGAACAGGTCCACCGAGATGCGTTTGTAAGCGCGCTGGGTGACGGGGATCCAGAGGTAAGAGCGCAGGTTGCTGATAAGGCCAACCGTCCCGCCGCCCGCGCCCCCCTGCACAACGTAGGACACGAGCCAGTAGAGGCACCAGGGGTAGAAGGCAGACATGAAGGGCACCACGCTACCGCCAGGTGCGTGTGTGCTCTGGTCAATTTGGGCCAGCTGGTTGATGGTGTTGGCGTAGAAAATGGGCACCTGCGGTGCATTGCATGAGTGTGAGTGTCAGCAAAACAGCCCGTACTCGCTACAGGCGGCCTCCGGTTATGTTGACGGTGGATACATGCCTTCCTCTTAATGGTGGACTGACTACAATGATATGGAACTCAGGAGAGCTGTTTTGGATTGTGGGGTAGACGATGGGCCAGACTAAAGTGGCGACGGGAAAGCGGTGAGGGGGTTCACTACCATGAGGTTGAGGCCGCGCATGAGGATGAGAAGGAACATAGCTACCAGCGTGCGCATCTTGAGTCCGAGAGTGTCAGGCCACACGTACGCCAGCGCTAGCACGCATAGCTTCAGCAAACTCTGCTTCTTCTTCTCAGTCGCCTCATTCCCGTCATCCACCTCGACCGAGGACAGAAGAGACTCGCGCAGCACCTCTTCCTCCTGCTCAGACGGCCCGCTGCCAGTAATGCAAGCCCCAATGCTCAGTCCACACTGGCGCCCTATGTGTTTACGCATGCTGCCCACGTTCTATAACATGTGTTGAGGAAGAGCGAGGGGGGACGCTGTGCCAACCTGAGTGCGTGATGAAGGAGAGCAGCCGCGGCGATGACAAACTGACCGACAGCAAGGCAGCCCCTCACCAGAGGCGCCTCTTGAGTCCATCCCCACCGCATATAGTGCATCCTGTGATAGACGACGACAACGATTCCATCCGAGAGCTCCACTCAAAACATGCATCAACAAACTCACACACACACACACACACACACCCACACACACACACACACACACACACACACACACACACACACACACACACACACGAGCAAACTATGCGCAAAGCCCAATTAATCGGGGACCTACAATTGTTGATTATGGGGCGATTGAATGGCACATATAGGATCGAATTTCGCTTAAGGGTCAGTGTGAATGGAGGCTGTCATGCGGTAGACCTTACCCAAGGTCATTGTACGCTGTCACGGCATACATGAGAAGCGCAGGCCACATCACCCAGTGCTGATGGGCACGGCACCACTGCACGCGGGCCATGATGCACATCACCTGCGCAACGATTGAAGGGAGTTAGTGAAGGGGCCGGGAGGAGCACAGCACCGCAGGAGGGCAGGAGACTGAGGGGAGTGGCAGATGTAAATGAGGCGCCACACGATGCAAACGACAGCAAGATCCAAATCGTGATAGGCACAAGGAAAAAGGTGGAAAACGAGAAATCGTAGTGGCGCACCGACAACGCGGCGAACGTCGCCAACGCTGAGGACTCGTAGAACAGCGACACCGGTGCGGCGCCCGTCTCCGTCATGAGCCATGACAGCCAGCCCGCGTGGATAGCAGTCAATACGGGGGCCCAAAGCAGCGCCGCCTCGTCCCATCCGGCCCAGTTGGTGCGCGCGGAGACACCGGCCTGGCGGAGGACTCTCAGGCGCCGCGCCTCGCTCAGCACGGTTGTCACGGCTAGGAGTAGAAGCACAACGCCAGCACCGGTTTCAAACCAGCAGGGGGAAAGCGACAGGTGCTGGAGGTACGGGCCAGCAGCGGCACCGCACCAACGCGAGCCGGCGACAGCCATCACAACCGCCGTGTTGGTGGCGATCCGAATCACAACAAAAAACACGGCGGGGATGAGGGCGCGCGGGTGTAATGCGACCTGTATTAGTGTCAAGGGGCGACGCCAGCAAACTTGTTATGGTGACAGGAATTCGGCAATGAATGAACCCCTAGCAAGGCCCACTTAATATGCCTTGGTTGGCATTTTGTTTGCCGTGGCGGCACTAGCAACAGTGCCTCACCTCTCGAGCTGCCGCGGTTAAGATCATACGCTGGCTCGTCCTGCAGCAGCAGAGGCACTCTTCTGGACTCGGCTGATGCAAGACGAGGAATGTTTTATCGATATGTATTTATTTATATCACTTACACATCATCGCTAATATATCAAAAAATAAAAATAAAAAGATGATTACAAGAGAAAGACATGACCGCATTGTCCACGTGCTTGAAGAGTTCAAGCTTGAAGCGGGGGCTACTAAGGGCCGGGACTTGCGGTTGGAGGTCCGCCGTATTCGGTCGGGAGCTTCACGTGATCGTCCTGGGGATGTGGTTTGGTTGGACTTCATGGCTCCGCACCGCCATCTTGTTGTTGATGTGACGGTTACAAGTGCTCGCACGAACACCAACGTTCCTCGTATAGGTGCTCGCCTTCCACTCCATGGCAGCCTTGCATTGGGAGCTCAACAAGGCAAGCTTGATGCGGACCTCCGCACTTCCGCTTTGCTTGGCACGCCTTCGGTTCAGTCGGTCCATGACTACTACCCCTTCGCAATGGAGGATGGGGGCCGGTTGGCGCCGATGGCGGGTGAGTTGGTCGATCGCTTGGCTATTTTGGTGGCTGTACGTCGCTTCCCTGGCATGGGGGCCGCTGACTCTCGTTCCTTGCGCTCTGACAGTTATGTCCGTATGCAACATTTTGTTCGTCGATCTACTTCTCTTCCGTTTCGGCGTTTTTTGGGGGATGTGCGACGAGAATTCATGCAACGTCTTTCTGCTGCTCTTCATGGCACTCTGGGTTCTTATCTCCGCGACGCTTTTCAGGAGGGCAGTGCTGGTGCTGTGGCATGCCTTCCTGTTCCTCGGGCTTAGGTTTTTTCTTCCTTTCTGTCTTTTTCTTGCTTGGTGGCCTCCACTGCTTTCTCTTGTAAGAAATTTCTTTAATTACAAGAGAAAGAATATGAGCACGGACAGGGAAAAAAGGACGGGTAATTAATAATTATAGTGCCTATATATACAGTGGGGCTGGGCGCCGGTGGTTCTCACTAAGTTATTTTTATAAAACTCCCCACGCAACGGCTTAGCACCCGTTAGTATTTTGTGCTCCCGCCTTTCTCAGCAAGGCAAGCTTTCAGCCTGCGCCGAATTGACTCGCTCTTGAATCCCGTGGTGCCCGTTGTGACGAGCAAGTTGGCCTTGCCCCATTCATTTATTGCGGCGTAGACCTCCGCGCAGGCCTCCCCCGGCGAGCTTTGTTAGAAACGCCCCCCGTGCCTTCGTAAGGTACGCACCCACTTGCGAACCACCGACGCCCTTGCACCGCTAAGGGGGAAGCGGGGCACAAATGGGGCCCGTCACGGCTACGATATGACGTATTAGGGTTTGCGGCCCAAACCCGATTTCGGGGTATACCCTGATTCGGGCGCCCCGGAATTCGGATTTGCCACACTTTGGCTCGTGAAAAATCCCGAAATGGGCGACACAACATGCGGTTTTTATTATCCCGGCATGTTGTCCGCAAACATGGGAGCACGTGGGTGTGGTGGCATGTGCCGTTAATATGCTTGACGTGGGTGGGCTCGGGGCCGGAAACCCACAGCTTGGGAGGCTTAAAAAAGCCTAACTTCGCCGTACAATGTCCGATTCGAGCAAACTAAGTTGCAAGTGGAAGCCCTTCCCCCAAGTAAATATAAGTTTCCAACTTAATGTACGCCTACCGGCCGGTTTTCGCGTCAAATCCGCCGTCCGATGTCATCCAAGCCCTCGTACAGCCAAATAAAGCTTTTAGGGTTTCAAAATCTGCCACATTCGCGCGGGGCTAGCAACCCCCAGACACGTGGTACCCGCATACCCGCTCCGCTAATACGCTCAACAATCAGCGCTCTATATTTCTTCTATTCACGGCGTTGCCCTTTTCATGCTCCATGATGGCATGGTGCCGTGCCTTTTGCCGCCGGCCAGATGAAGGCCCGTGCTAGGGTACTTTGAAAGCTCCCCGCCATTTTTCACGCCCGGCGATGCGCAAGTTTCTAAGGCCAACGATCCGCGCGCCAGAGTGCTTACACTCCAAGTCAACTGCCCCGCAAGCCCAATAGGCCACCAGCCCGTGCTCCTTGGTGGTATTTCCGGGCACGTGGCAAGAAAAACCAGTGCACACGACAAGCCATTCTCGGTGTCGCCGCTTTGTAGACGGCCGGGCGCAACACAGTCGGCGGATATTAGTGCAATTGTGCAAACATGCTGAGAACCCAGTGTCGAGTAGTCTCCCGGCTTGTCGCGACACTACGTATGCCGAGCCACGCATAGAGGCGTGCATAACATGCACATGCACGAATTTCGGCCCGCAAAATATGGGCCGAAAATCCAACGTGGGTGCCCACAATAATTGGGGCGTGCCGGTAAAGGTGCTCACGTCAGTGAACAATGCGTCGTGGTGTGTTGTTCGAAAATCATTATTCTACCCCCCAATCGAGTTGCATGGCCATCGCGGCAGTGCGTGGCGGGTAATTAAATACGTGCCGCTAGTAACGGACTTTATGGGAAGAGTGTATTTATTTAGTTTTATTTCATTTAATGTTCTTCCTTCAGCAAAAACTTTGCTACCATCCGCGAAAGAGATATGAGATATTCTTCCTGCAGCAGGTACCTTACAGCAGGTAATTTCTACAACGTCAAGTAGGCGCTCACGCCTGCCTTTGGTCAAAAAGGGGAACACCATGGGATCCTCACCCTTGAGGCACTCTAGGTCCAAAGGGACATGGCGACCTAACCAAATCGAGCTACTTCAGGTACGGGTTCCTGACCATATGAGAAGAGCCGAAAGTAGGGTCATTTCAGCGTGAGCTAACACATCAAATCGCATTTAGGTCACCCGCTAATTTCTCTACAATGTCAATATAGTAGCACTATGTCAAGGTCCAACTCACTATGGAAATAGAGACATGTGACATCCCTCACCTAGGGCCAAACCCATTCACTTTAGGCACAGAGGGCCTCCCCATAGGCCCTAAGGACCAGCTAATGCGGCTTTGGGTTAGCTCAAGCGAGGGTCGACAACCCTTCAATGCGCCCAAAATGGTACGGTCAAGTTGCCACTAGCTCGATCCCGCAACTCACGCACCTTCTAAGGCCCCACCGGACGCACAAACGGCCTTCGTTGTTGCTACCGTTGCAGCTCATGTTGGCGACCCCACCGTCGCACAGCGCCGTCCCGATGCGCACCGCGAGCCCTCGCGTCCCGATGCGCACCGCGAGCCCTCGCGTCACGAGCTCCATGTTGAACACCTCCCACCCCCCCCCCCCCATACCCCCCAGCTGGTTATGCCCACCAACACCCCGGACCTCTCATCCCGGAGGCGCGCTCTCACCTTGTCCCCCCCCTCCCGTGGCAACCCGCACCCGTACGGCCCGCCGCATACCATGGCCGGCCGCTCTCCCTTTCCCGGTGGCCCACCTCCTCCATTCCATGGACGGCATTCTCCCCCAGCCCAGCGTGGCGACCACACCACCCGTGGCAGTCGTTGCCCCACCATTGACCCCATAGTCATCGCCCGAGCGGCACACGAAGCCCCCGGCTTCGACAAGGACGCACTCAACCGGTCCATGAAGATGTCGGTCCCCGCCATGGGCCCGACCACGGACTTTAAGCAATGGAAGAGGACTTTCCTTAATTTCCTCTCCATCAAGGCCTCATATTTCATTCCGCAGCTGGCCATCCGCGACTCCGGCGTGTGGCTCGACGAACCAGCGCAACACTACGCCTACACCCTGCTCCTCCATGCAGCCAGCGCGAATCAGCGCGCGGACCAGGCGATGAAATGCGTTTCTCCGGCCCGCCTTGACCGCGCCGCTGCCGCGTGGGACATTCTGTGTGAACGCCTCGACTGTCGGTCTTTTGCTCGCTCCCTGTCCCTATTGGAGAACTTGATGGGCAGACAACCCCTTGGTCAGTCACTCAGTGACTATGTCCAGTCCATGCGCCAGACCTTTGACGACTACAACGAGACGTGCCAAATGGTGGATGGCTCCGCTGCCATCCACCCCCACAACCTCGGTCCCCTCATGATGCGCGGTATTTCCAGCAGCGGCCCACACGGTCAAGCGAAACAATCCGTCATCAACGCCTTTGACACAAACTACCTCCTGTCGGCTGATGAAGTGATGGCCAGCATCCTCCACCTCGCGCACAACATGGACGACGAACCTGCCCCGGACACACCCGCTCCGGTCGCATCACCCCCTCCCATCTCCGCGTTCGTCACTGCGGGCCGCGGCTCGCAAAGCGGTCAAAGCCAACCACACCGTCATCCTCGCGGTAGTCTACCCAACAAGTGTGTCGCTTGTGGCAGCCTAAACCACCTCATGTCCGCCTGCACTGCCACGGATGACGCTATCCTTAAGTGGAACCTTGCAAAACGCATGCTGACCGTCCAGAAGTACGGCGCCGCCGGTGGCACCACCTCTGCTCACGCTGCCCTGCTGAGCGACGTCCCTGCCGACGACGCCCCCGCCGATGGCACCGACAGCTTACCCACCCTCGAGGACTGCGCTGATGACTACGATGACAACGAGGTGAGTGTCCCTTTCAGCTCTGTGGCATTTTCCTCTTCCCTCGCCCCATGTCGCAACCTATCACACTTCTAGGTCGTTGATTCCGCCTGCTCGATTAACCTCACCGCGTTCCGAGATGACTTCGTAAACCTCACACCCCCTCCGCTCCCTCTCGCGTGGGCGGTGTCGGCGTTGACGTTAAGGGCAGTGGCTCAGTGCGGATTTCTGTCAGACTTGCCTCAAGCCAGCTCATTCACCGCACTGTGTATGCACTCTACACCCCCGACCTATCATCTCGATCCGCTCAGCGTATCGGCAGACTTCTAAGTGCCAGCTGGATGCAGACTCACAACGGATGTGAATTCATCTTCCCCTCCAACTCTGACACTGGTCTGCTTTTGGTACCCACGGGCATGGGTGTGCTGAAACCGTCCGGAAACGGTCTCTACCTCCTTCCCCACCAGCCGGACCTCCCTTCAAGCCCATCCGCAACGGCGGCACCAGACCCCTCCCCTCGGGTTGCCCTTACTTCCCATTGTGACCCCGTACTGTGGCACCGTCGGTTTGGCCACCTAAACATGCAAAGCCTTCAGGCCCATCATACTCACGGTGTCCCTACTAGCCCTATGTTAGCTAGCATTGTAAGCAAAGTTTCTTGCGACTCTTGCTTACTCCACAAAGCCACAGCTGCACCGCGCAACACAGCCGATTGCGCAAAGCCATCCCGCCCCCTCCTCAACTTGTCCGCTGATCTCTGGGGACCAGTTAATGTCCCCTCCCCACATGGCCTCCGCTAGTGCTTGCTCGTCATCGACCACCACACCAACTACATGTGGGTGCGGTTCCTTAAGTCTAAAGACGACGCGTGTCCGGAGTTGGAAACCATCCTCTTGGACATCAAACACTTGCATGCCCGCCATCACTCTCAGTCGGGCGCGTTCGCACCGGTCCTCAAGTTTGACTCCGACTCTGTGTTTGAAGCTGCTGTCACTCGCCAAATGTGCGCACAGCTCGGCGTCGGGGTCCAGTTCTCTGCCCCATACGCCCACCACATGCTCGGCAAAGCCGAACGTCCTTGGCGCACTATCCGAGACAATGCATCGGCGATGCTCCACAGCATGGCCGTTCCCAACTCCATGTGGTCGTGCGCTGTTAGAACTGTTGTGTACCTTCGCAACCGCACGTACTGTCGCTCGGTCGGACCCAATGGTGGCGTCCCACTCACACTCCTTTCGTCGTCGGTGCCCGACGCCTCCAAGTTCCGCGTCTTCGGCTGCGCCGTTTTCGCCAAGGTCCCCGATAAACAACGTCGGAAACTCAGTGAAAAAGCATTTCGCGGCGTCCTTGTGGGCTATCCCCCTGACGCACCCGGGTACCGTGTCTACAACCCGGAAACGCGTCGCATCACCACTTCCGTTCATGTTGTCTTTCAGGAAGACACCCCAAGCTTCGACACACAACCCTCCGTCGACTCGGTCATCACCGACTCTTCGGCGGACGTACCCGCAGACTCACCCCTATCCCACCCCATTGACCTCACATTACCAACACCCCTACCCCCCCCTGCAGCCCCTCGCCATACTCGGCTCCGCTCACACCCCATTCGATACGGCAGTATGGTTGCCCACTTGTCCGACTACCCCCCGACCCTCGTGACGGCGTGTTGTGATCCTGAACGAGGCAAAGCTCAAGAGGACATATTTGAGCACCCTCACGTCCCCGACCTTATCACGAGTCCCCCACACACACATGCCGGCACGTCCCCTACTGCCGTCGCCCTCCTCTCCGCCCGGGAGTGTGTGGAACCGAAATCCTACCGGGCTGCGCTAGACAGCGCCCAAGCCCCCCAGGGGCAAGCAACTACGCAGCAGGAGTATTCCTCCCTCATCGTCAACGGCACGTGGGAACTTGTGGACCTCCCCCCGGGACGAATGGTCGTTAACAACATATGGATCTTCAAAGTCGAGTCGGATACCGCCGGCGACGTCTCCCGCTTCAAAGCGCGGGTCGTCGCCAAGGGGTACACCCAACGCGCTGGACTGGACTACACAGAGACCTTCTCCACGGTCATCCGCATGGCCAGCTTGCGTCTCTTCCTAACTTTCGCAGCCGCCCGCGACCTTGAACTTTGCCAGCTTGACATCGACACAGCGTTTCTCTACGCTCCCATCCGGGAGGATGTGTACATCCGCCAGCCCCTAGGCTTCAACGACGGCACGTCCAAAGTATGCCACCTCAAGCGTTGCCTCTACGGCCTTAAAAAGTCCCCCCGCGAGTTCAACATGCTACTCCGTGCATGGCTCGTCGACCATGGATGGCAACAATGCGTCTCCGACCCGTGCATATACATCTACCGTACCGGCCACGTTTTCGCCATGATCGCCATGTACGTCGATGACATTCCCGCGGCCTGCAATGATGCCACATGGCTCGCATCGTTCAAAGCTCAACTCGGAGCACGGTTCAAGATCAAGGACCTAGGCGACCTCTCCCAACTCCTCGGCATGCATATTACCCGCGATCGCTCCACGCGCCCAATCTCGCTCGACCAATCCAAGTACATGCGCGACATACTCGCCAAGTACGGCATGTCCGACTCTAAGTCGTCGTCACTTCCGATGGACCCGGGCTTTCTCGCCGGCCTCGCACACATGGACTCGCCCTATCTCACCGGGATGGCCAAGGACGTCTACCCCAGCCTCATAGGCAGCCTCTTGTACGCAGCCGTCCGAACGCGCCCCGATGTCTCCACGGCGTTGAGCATCCTCGGCTCCGCCCAAGCCTCACCCGCGGAAGCACACTTGCAGGCTCTGAAAAAGGTCCTCCGCTACCTTTATGGCACCATCGACATGCGCCTGACGTTGGGGGGGGGGGCTAGACCACAGCCTCCTCCTCACATGCTTTGCCGACGCTGACTGGGCCAACGACAGCAACACCCGCAAGTCTCGCTCCGGCTATCTATTCACCCTCGGACGCGGGCCAATCAGTTACAAGTCCAAACAACATACTTGTGTGGCTCAATCCACATGTGAAGCCGAGTACTACTCTGCGGCTGACGCCACCAAGGAGGGACTCCACCTCCGACAACTCATGGGGGAAATCTTCAACTCTCCCATCACCGAAACCACCACCATCTGGGAGGACAACCAGAGCGCCATTGCATACTCCTAGAATGCCTTGGTCAACGAGAAGACTAAGCACATCGGTATGAAGTGGCACTTCCTCAAAGACCACGTGGAGCAGGGAACCATCAAGTTGAGGTACCTCCCCACTGACCAGATGGTGACTGACATGCTCACCAAACCCCTCCAAGGACCTGCACTGGCAAGACACCGAAGTGCGATCCTTGGAGGACAAGACCCAATGCAACGCTTCATCCCGTAGCTACCTTCAGGGGGAGTGTTGTAAGTAATACCGCATACGTACTAGTTGCAGGTAGCTATTGTAAGCTACTCTAGATATGATTAGTACATGTCTATATCGGACATACCGATAAAATGTTTGACTCGGTACATGGCTGTCACTAGGCTACAACTCTCTCACTTCTGTTATCCCGACACCACGCATGTAGGCTGGTTGTCTCTGTGACTGTCCCGCTTGCGTGATTGTGACTGTAACTACGTTTGCGTGAGTTATCTTCCACACTAACTGTGTTTGCATGGTTCAATAGGCTCGTCCCATCCAAACCGCTTCATCAAGACTAGGATGCGCAAAACCTCCGGTTTTTTCAATACTGGCAAAACGTGCCCTCGGGTAAATAGTCAGATTGTTTTAAATCTTGAGGTTTGCAAAACTTACTTAAATATGTGACATAACGCAAACCTGAACGGTAAAGCGTTACTGTAAAAGCGGCGCGTCTCACCCAGTCCTCGAGGTAACCCTCGAGGAATGAGGAAACGCCTAGCGCAACGCCCCATGCCATGCCCCCAACATAACTAGCTAGTGGCAGCCCCTTAAGCCGGTGCAACCCTCTAGCACTGGCGCTCTCTGCTTTGCGCTCGCCCAACCCACCCACCCAACCCATAATTAGCGCTAATCTTCCCCAAGGCCAAGCATGTTGTGGTCTTTTGGCCAAACTGTAAGTAATCTGACATCTTTGGCAAAACGTGCCCTTGGGTAAATCATCAAATAAGATACTGTACGAGGTTTTTGGTGACGGGTATTAGGGCAGGCGGCCCGCGCAACCTTACCCACGACCCATATCACATCTGCCGCTACCTCGTCCGACCTGCTCAGTCGCCTGCGAGGGCTGTCCACCAGGTAAGGTGGCCACCTCAATATTACAAGTAATCTAGACAGGCTACGCAACGTCGTCGCGATGGCGCAGTCACGGGGACCTTCACGCGCCACCCCGCACAATGCCTGCCCCACACACATAGCCACTTTCGCTTTTCAACTACCGTTCCTTGCCTAATAGTCCGCCCATCTCCTAGAGACACGCCATACCTACTGTGCAGCTTCTGACGGAGACGGGGGCCTGCTACGCCTCATATACACAAATCTTATATCACGCGTTTTGTTTGTTGGCAAGAAGACTCCGAGTCGGCGGCGTACTTAAGAGAAGGGAACACTTTTCAGGGGGAGGGCGAGGGTGGGGGGGGGGGGGGGGGGGGGGCAGTCTGGCAGGCCATTTTCATGTCAACTCCAGAATGCTTCGATGTGCAATTACCAGGTGTTAGGGTGCTGTTTTAACTCTGCACCGCTGCTGTGCTGTCAGAGCTGTGCCAGGCAGGAAAGCCAACCCTAAGGGAGCCACAGCGCACCAACCATCCATCATGGCCGAGACACCCCTCCCCACTTCAGCCGTGCTGACGTCCATCGCCAAGCATATTGCCGTGAACTGCAAGTCTGAGAACCGGGCGTTCATGGAGTGCAAGAAGGAGAACCGTGATCCTGAGGCCTGCTTGGCGGTGGGCGAGTCGGTGACCAAATGCACTGTCGCACTGTGAGTGGCCATCAATCTGGTCTACGGCGAAATGATGCTGCTGGTTAGGGACGCTAAATCTGATTTGCGCGCGCACGAATGTGTGTGTGTGTGTGTGTGTGTCGGGGTGGGGCCGTTTGTGCATGGCGGAAGTGTGTGTGTGTGTGTGTGTGTGTGTGTGTTGGGTGGGGCCGTTGGTGTGTAGCAGGAGTGTGTGTGTTTGCTTGCTGATGGAGGGGGTTGGCAGGGGCGTCAGTTTTGTTTTGTTATGTGCCCATTCAGGCTGAAGAAGCTGAATGCTACAGCCCCGAAGGAGTTAAAGGCGTATTACGAGTGCATGGATTACTACAGGTATGGAGGCGCCCGTGGCCGTTCATGCTGATTGTTAAGCCATGCAGTATGCGCATCTGAGTCAGAGCTGTTCCCCCCCCCCCCCTGAAACCTCCACAGCAACAACCTGCTGCGGTGCCGCGAGTATGAAGAGGCTTTCTTCAAAATGTGTCCACTTGACTCGTGAAGCGGGCGTTGCGGAGTTGGTTGTTTGTGAGGTGTAACAATGGGGGAAAACAGCGAAGTTGGGTGTCGAGCAAGCTCGATCAGAATTGCTTGCGTGGCACCGTGCAGCTATCATGCTGTCCCCTGGCACTTGCAATGGTGGTGTGCCACAGCATTCGCACTGGAATTGCTCTCGGGTGTTTTTGTGGTTGAAGGTCGGAAAGAGTCCAAATGTTTCACTGCAGTTTGGCGGGTGTAGTCGTTCATGATAACTGTGGTTTTGAATTCGATAAAATATCTTGTTTCGCCGCATTTGCAATTAATCGGTGATAACATATCCTGTTTATCAGTACTCATGATAATATATCACAATGGTGCCATTCTGTTTTTGCTGCACACCATGTGCCGTGCCCTATTTAAAAAATACGCGCCAAAAATAATCCTTATGGACGATGCCAACCCAATTTCAAAGATAAGAGGACACCGACAGTTGCTGTGCGAGTTGGGTACCTGTCGTCAGCTTATTCATAAACAGAGGGCACTGCTTTCGGAAAAAACTGCGACGCGAGCTGTACAGGGCGCAGCACATTAAACAATTGCTGGCGTAAGCCTCCCCGAGTCCCCGAGAAGGATCTCTGTAATGCTTGCCCCTCCCTACCTTCGTATAACACGGGGACAAGGTGTCACAAAGCGACTGCGTTTGTATTATATTCTACTGATGACGATTGAGGCACAACCGAACCCACAGGGACGCAGTCCGACTGTGTGTCGAGTGAAATGTAGCCATCGCCTACGCGTGCTCCATCGTCAGCTTTTTCCGCCTCGCCATAGCCCCACACCCGCCAAATTATGATCTCCGCCACGATCAGGTTGGGTAGGTAAAACACCCACGCCATGACGTTCAACCACAGCAGAGCTGCCTCAATTCCGATATCGATGAAATGCAATGGCGCCGTGTACAGGCGGTAAAGAGCAGAGCCTATAGCCACTGAGACCAGTCGCGTTGCCCAGCGTTTGTGGCGCAGCTGGTCCCCTTTCATGGCGAATATGACTGTCGGGAAGGGGAGCAGTATCATCAGGAGGCCATAGCCCGTGAACGACACATCCATGGGCAACCCGCCGACTGTGCCCACCGCTAGTGTATACGTGGTGCCGCCCACTCCCACGCAGATGCAGAGCAGCGCGAATGCGCGTCCCAACCAGCGGTGTATCCACATCGCACGTCGACGAAGAGCGGGAAGAAGCTGAAAGGGAAGAATGAGCTGAAGGAGGAAGCCGGAATAAAAGTGGATCCCGATGCTCACCTTGCCGCAGACGTAGATAGAGTAGTCCGACACGGTGCGCCAGTCGCCAGGGTTTCTAAGCAGAAACACGTCCAGGATGTAAGCGCAGAAAAGGTACAACAGCGAGGTCAGTGCCGCGTAGGGCAAGAACCAGGCTTTGTCCTTCCACGACGCCATAATATATTCTGCGTGGCCAGGTCCTGGGTGCGCCACAGCAGCTTCCAGTGGATTCTATCACAACCCCCGCATATACTTCGTTGAGGACTGCAAAAACGATGGGTGGTCGTCGTCAGTCGCTCTCCTGTCGACATTCATTCCGAAACTGATTTTAGAATGCTTCCGTGTGTTAAATAACGAGGACGAGTATGAGATGAGGGCACATTTTCCCATCTCAGCATCTTTCGCGGAGGGTGGCGAAGTTCACCAAAGAACCGGCCTTAAACATACATTATTCCCACGAGCCTTTTATTATTCCGCTATATTTCATCACGTGCAGTTTTTCGTGCTGTAATCAAGCATGGTAACAATTAATCACACACATGGTAACAATACCGTGCACTACCGCCCCGTGCTGGTGGTACAACGGTTAATTTACGTTGATCCACTTACAATACCACTTACAAAGGGGCATTTCTCGCATTCTTCGTGCCCGGGCCTACCTTGACCTCTTGGCGTTTGGCAGACCTTCCCCACCGGACTATATGAGGGTGATTTCGGGTACGGGTCGCGGGGCTTTAGCTCTTTTTTTTGCTTCACATGAGTCCAGTTTCAAGGTGCGATCCGATTGCTATACGATGGCAGCCCACCGGGTGCTTGACTTGACTGTGGAGTGCGCCTCTCATGTTCGAAAGTGCCCTCGGTGCAATGAGGCTCCTTCAAAGTCTCGCGGGTATGGATCTTCGTCGACGGTATCGGGCATCTTTATGTCGGGTGAGCGCTCAACAACCGCTATGCTCATGGACCATATCCCCCGGTGCCCGTGCTCTTGGTATATCATTCAACTCCATGACCGCATTGTCCACGTGCTTGAAGAGTTCATACTTGAAGCGGGGGCTACTAAGGGCCGGGACTTACGGTTGGAGGTCCGCCGTATTCGGTCGGGAGCTTCACGAGATCGCGATGGGGATGTGGTTTGGTTAGACTTCATGGCTCCGCACCGTCATCTTGTTGTTGATGTGACGGTTACAAGTGCTAGCACGAGCACCAATGTTCCTCGTATAGGTGCTCGTCTCCCACTCCCTTGCAACCTTGCATTGGGAGCTCAGCATGGCAAACTTGATGCGGACCTCCGCACTTTTGCTTTGCTTGGCATGCTTTCGGTTCTGTCGATCCATGACTACTATCAAGGACTGGATTCGCCATTTTTTTGTTGGGTTCGGATCCATGAGTACTTGATTTTTTTGGATCCGGAATTAGTGAGTACCTTAAAAAAAGGAATCCGGATCCCGCGATTACCTGTGATTTTAGGGTTCGGATCCCGCGATTACCTGTGATTCTAGGGTTCGGATCCCGCGATTACCCATGATTCTAGGGTCCGGATCCCGCGATTACCTGTGATTCTAGGGTTCGGATCTAGCGATTACCTGTGATTCTAGGGTTCGGGTCCAGCGAGTACTTGTGTTTTCGGTTCCGGAACCGAGAACATGAGTACTTATAAATTTTTGGTTCCGTTGGATTCGTTGGGTTCGCGATTCCAACAAGTACTCGAAGTACTCATGCAAATTGATACAAATTGCGCATTTTGGGGGAAATTTGTTCTGCAAATTCAATTTTTACATCTCTACTAGTTCTTTGCGTTTGCTCATGCTTGGATCCCATACAGTTGATTTTGACTGAGGTATCCTGTACACCCTATCTGAATTCCCAACAAGCGCCTCTTATGTACGTTGGATAGCCGTCGATGACAAGCTCTTCCCTGATCTAGACGGTCTACTACTTCCCGCTTGCCCCGCCATTGTTGCTAACTATGATAGGAGTTGGATGTGGACGGGCAGATTATGGTGGATTTCAAGCGCGTACGCACCGTTTAACTGGCCCTTGGGTGGGCTACAATCGATTCAAGGCTGCGGAATGACAACAATCAGGGCTATTGAACCAATCCTAGACGTACACCTCAGCAGATTTGCATTGCCAAATATCTCCCAAAAAAACAGCGTGTTACTTTGGGCCACCACAAAATCGTGAGATACTCGGAATCGTGAGTACTGATTGGGTATCGCGATTCCACATCGTTTTGCGAGGATGAGGTACTCGCGATTACCGCGGATCCATTAAAGTACGATGAATACCGGATCCAACGATTACTCACCATAACTGGTACCGGATCCAACGATTACTTACAATAACTGGTACCGGATCCAACGATTACTTACAATAACTGGTACCGGATCCAACGATTACATGTGATTCTAGGGTCCGGATCCCGCGATTACCTGTGATTCTAGGGCCCGGACCCACGAGACCGAGTCCGAACCCGAGTAGTCTCGGGGATTCGCGGAGCCGTAGGATCCGGATCGAGTCCCTGACTACTATCCCTTCGCCATGGAGGATGGGGGCCGGTTGGCGCCGATGGCGGCTGAGTTGGTTGATCTCTTGGATAATTTGGTGGCTATTCGTCGCTTCCTTGGCATGGGTGCCGCTGACTCTCGCTCCTTGCGCTTTGAGAGTTTTGTCCGTATGCAACATTTTGTTCGTTGATCTACTTATGTTTCGTTTCGGCGTTTTTTGGGGGACGTGCGACGTGAATTCATGCAACGTCTTTCCGCTGCTCTTCATGGAACTCTGGGTTCTTATCTCTGCAACGCTTAACAAGAGGGCAGTGCCGATGCTGTGGCATGCTTTCATGTTCCTCGGGCTTAGGCTTTTCCCTCTTTTCTTCTTTTTGCTTGTTGGCCTCCACTACTTTTTCTTGTTATAAAATTTTCTACTTACAAGACAAATGGAACTCGGGCTGCTCATAATGCTAAACATGAGCACAACATAAAGCTATATCCGCTAGGTAAGTAAAGAGGGGAAATAAAACTAATTTACAACAATACCATCAAAATGGACCGGCTGTTGTCTAACGGCCATCACTTCGTAAGCCATTTAGGACACTAAAGAGCAAAGATTGTTCCATGCAAGGAGTGGATTCAGATCCTACCGAGCTCATATGCCCTAATGTCAAACCCCGAAACTACCATGAAATGTGCTTGAATAGCACACGCATGGTCTCGGATCTACTCGGATTCGCGGGTTCGAACCCTACTTTTCTTAGCCGGATCCACTCCATGATGGGGCCAGGTACCCTTCGACTATGTGCACATATCGACACAACTATTTGCAATGTGTGCCGATGTTTCTAGGAGGTTAAAAACTGTAAGCGGCCGCAACAGCTGCCACAGTCCCCCCTAAGCGGTAAATGCATAAACATTGTGTTAAAAAAAAACTCACATCCACAAAAAATAAGGCCACTTGTCAAGAAATGCAAAATGGAACTGCTCCACGACCCTCACGATGCACGGCATGCTCCCACCGAACCCGGGTGCCGACCGGACTAGGCCGATCGGCGTTCGAGAGGGGCGACGGGCCAGCCTAATCTAACTCCCGCGTGACTTCGGTCTTGCCGGAGAAAGGAGGGGAAAGGCTAGCGAAAAAAACCTCCTCACGCGGTCGCTCGTCAACCCCGCCGTCGCATCCCGTAAGCCCCACCCCAAGGTCGTAGCCGCTCCTCCCGTCGCGACTTTCCACCTAGTTGAGGTCCCCCATCATCTCGAAGGTAGGTGGGGGGGACCAAGACTACCACACAAGAAAAGCTAGCGCTCTTGCCGTCGGATTGAAAACAGTTCCCGGCCATTTCCCCGGCTTTTTCCTGTTTCGTACCCGGGTACGTGTCTGGAAAAGTAGCTACCGGCCGTATCCTCTACCCACCGATCCCGCGCAAGTCGAGCATCCTTGTTTCGAGTACGAGCCTCCGCGTTGACCCGGGCTCGCACTCTCTAATATTAAGTGTGCATGTCGATAGTGGGTAGCGGTGGGCTAGGGCATGGTCACCATTGCCGAAGCCAAAAGGCTGTAAGGGTGCAAAAATTATCCAAACCCTCCACACATAGTTTTCCGGCGGCGGTTTATCCTAGGGATACCCCCGCCGCTATAAGTAGTCGCTCCTCCCGTCGTGAGTGTCCTCCTAGCTGTTGGTGTCGTGTTGCCCCCCCTTAAGTGAGCTCGACGTCAACAAACCGGTCGACGTGCAGCGAGCGCGCTTTCCTAGCGTTGCTTCCCGGCTGTCCGCCGGCAACTCCAACACCCGCAACTCGCCGCTTATCTGTCCATACCCCCCCCAAATAGAACTGTGTTTGAGGAGTATTCAGTTGCGAAAAAATAAATCAGACGGCCCGAGCGGGAGATCTTAGTGCCGGTGTACGTAGTTACGATTTCCAAAACCCTCCGTACATGGCTTCCCAACAGATGTTGATCCCGCGGATCGCAAGTGCCGGTACCTCGTTTAGCCCCCGACCATGCCAAGCATGTCATGGCATGGGGTTTACGAACGCCAACTGCGTGGAGGTAGAGTTAGATGCCGACGGGTATGTGAAAATGTCTCTAAGTAGTCGACTCCTCCGCGTTAATTGAATACATGAGCAGCCAGCTACGCTTTGAAACGCCCGACTCGGTGCATGTACGGGCTGGGATTCAACGAACACGACATGGATGGTTCAAACGAGTTTGCCAGTGACAAGGTTGAGAATCCAATATCCCATGCCATTATCGCAATATCCAATGAATATGCAACTAAGCGCTTCGGGTGAAAGTTTGTCCATGTAGCGGTCCTCCACGCGGAGGTAGGCTGTGCAACCAAAGACTTTGACGTGGGCGAGGTCGGTAGGGGCGCCATGAAGGGTGGTGTAAGGGACACCGCCAAAACCGCCGTAGGCGGCTGTTGTGGGGAGGCGGTTGCGTAAGCAGACACATGTGCGCATAGCGAGGCTCCAAAACTTGGTGCGACAAATGGCATGTAGAAGCATGGGAGTGGCGGAGTCTGCGAAGGTAGCCCACTGTCGCTCCATCTTTGCGAGTCGTTGGTTGTGCGTGTACGGGGCAGTAAATTGAGCGGCGTAGCCTAAAGACGAGACCATGGTGCGGCTAGCAATATCAAGATAGCTTGGATCATAATCGAACTTAATGGTAGACGTGAAGGCACCATCATAATGCAGGTAGCGTGCAAGTTCTCGATCCCGATGAGAACAATAGAAAGAGCGGGAACAAGTGCTTTTTTGGATGGGAGTGCAAGTAGCCAAATTTAATTAGAAAAGTGATCAATTACACCAAGCACGCATTTGGCTCCCCCCGGCCCGGTCTCCTTGAGTGGGCCTAAGATATCACCGCTGAATGCATGGAAGCAAGATGTCGCCTTAGTGCGGGCTGAGCGCTGACAGCGCCATGGTGTAATTAAGCTGAAATGCACGGTTCACATGACAATAGGGGTGAACTATTGTCGCACTTCGCTCTTTTAATGTCCGCGCTCCCGAGAGCGAGATTCATAGTGTCCATGCAAGGGTGACTAAGTCGTTAGTGTCACAAGATAGTGTGAGTAGATGTGGGGGCAACACCATTGTAAGCAAGGAGGGAAGTGAACTCACCGGGAAGGGACTAAGGATGAGGAAGGTTGCTGTGCATGACGAGGATGAATCTTCCATGTGGGTCACTGACACTAGGTTGCCCGATGCCATGACAGTGGAAGCTAATGCTATGCCGTTTCCGGAAATAATCTTGAGATATAATGCTTGGTGCACCGCGCTTGGACATGCCAAGGGCGCGGGCGGCGAGAATGTGGAGCTGACGAGTGTGGCCATCTTGGTAGGCAAGGTGGAGCTCAACAGTCAACGAGCCCGAACCCGTGGATGCCAACTTCGATGCCTTCGACGTGGATGGGTGCGAAGCTTGGTGTAGATGTCCGCGGTGAATGCACAACGATTGGCTTATAGGTTGATGTTGGCAAATCGTCCACAAAGCGAAACGCGGTCGGCGGTGGAGACACCGAGGCATTATACGCCGCGGCCACGCAAAATCTGAGGGTGGGAGCGTGGACGAGTACGCCACGCATGTATCTTCTAAGACCGCGTACGTCGATCCGCGCGATTGGATCGACTTACTCCCCCGAGCGTTCAACGACATTCTACCGCATGTCAGGCGTAGTTGGTGGGTGAGACGGACGCGTCCGCCCCACCCAACCCGTGTGGCTAACACGTTGTGGAGCTCGCGTAAAAAGAAGCGCGCGGGGGCGATGGCGAGGTAGAGGAACTGCGCCTTTCCGGCGAAAGCCGCAAGCTGTCGAGTAGGTAGCCATCGGGCGTTTGACGCTGCTCGGCCGAGTAGGGATGAAGCTTGTTGCGCGAGCTGTTGGAGCTTTGCGGGGGGGGCACGAAACATGCCGTGACGGAGGTCCACCGTTAAGCCCAAATGGTCGCCTACTTGGGTAGGTGTCCAAACGCCCTTCTTGGGGTTGCGTTCGAGGCCGAGGCTGTCGAGTAGGGCTTGAACGCGTTCTCGCAGTAGGAGGGCGTCCTCGTAAGAGTCGGCGAGGAAAAGGAAATCGTCCATGTAGGGTAGGAGTCGAATTCCCCGCCATCGCGCGTTTCGGAGGAAGCGCTTGGTGGGGCGGCGACTGTGAAGGGAAGTAGCCGTTGACACCGGTTGCGGGGGGCGACGTAGGTGGTTCGTGAACACTTGAGTTAGCTTGCAAAAGTAGTAAGCCGACCCCGACCAGCCCATGGGGAGGCATGCTAGGCGCCATAGCGTGCCGCGGTAGTTGACCGTGAAGAAGTCTCGGTCTTCCTCCCGGATGCCAAGGGTGTAGTACCCGTCGGCAAGGTCGAGGGAGACGAAGTAGTCGCCCGGCCGCGAGAGGTGACGTAGGTGTTTGAGCGTCTCGCACGTCATAGTGAAGGTCGAGCAATAACGGTTGAGTTCTCGAAGGTCGATAATCAAACGCCATTGGTTGCACCCGGGTTTTGGAACTAAAAACATCCGGGAAACGTAGCGAGGGTTGTCCGCCCGCTCCCAAGCTCCGCAAGCCTCGAAGCGGGGGAGCTCCGAGTTTAGAAACTCGAGTTGGGCCGGCGTCGCGTCGAGCATAGAGATGCCGTGATTGAAGGGCTTGGGGCGTAGACCTTGTTTGAATTTTACGCGAACGCCATGGCGGATCCAGTTTAGGACTTGGCCGCTCGCTCCGATGCGCTCCCACTCCCGCCATCTTCGACGCACGCGGTGGCGCATGAAGGAAGACGTCGGGGAGCAGGAATCGGAGCGGCGGGCCACACCGTCATTTCTTGCTCGGGGGTTTAGCCGAGTCGGTCGGCTTGGGGGCGGAAGTGGCGCGTGCTGCGGCTGCTGCTGCTGCAGCGGCCTTGCGTTTGTCGGCGGCGGCTTTGCGGGTCCGCGCATCGGGGCCGGGGGGCCTGTCCGGTGTAACTTTCGCGAAGGCAGCTCCGGCGGCGGCCTTGCTGGCGGCGTGTAAGCTGACTTCCAGCGTGCGGTCGACGAACGCTTGGCGAAGCGCATCCAATGTGCCGGAGACCGCGGCAGGGCGCGGTCGGCAGAAGCGCTCGTGGGCCAGTTCGGCAAAGACGCGGTCCGCATCTGTGCTCGTTTGTCCGCCCTTGGTGAGGCGGAGGAAGCCCAATCTAGTACGGGCGGCCTCCTCCGTCGCCATGTGGGTGCGATGACCCGCTCGGATGAGGGTAATCGCTGCCGCCTGCTCTGCCGGTAAAGGTGTGCCGTGCGACAGCGTGTCCAGTGCCTCGCCAATTGCCGCGTTGGCGCAGCTGTCGAAGAAGGCATAGCACCCGATGTGTAGGTACTCGTCGTAGGCTGCCTGGGTGCGTTTGTCGCTTAGAGAGCGGGCGGTGTCGTCCGTGAGTGTCCACAGACGTGGCTCGTCGACGTCGCGAGGGGGACGTTCGAGGCCGGCTGGGATGACTTCGCCGTAGTAGGTGAAGTCGACGAATTCGGCCGCAGAGGGGTCGGGTTCGTCGTCAAGCAGGTCGATAGGTGGCTCAGGGGCCTCCTTACCACCCTCCGTCGCTGTGGTCGCGTCGGTGGGAATGGACTGCTGTTGATCAGTACTAGCAGGTGTGGCTGTCGGCTGTCGAAGCTGAGCGAGTAAGGCAGCGTTAGCCGCCAAAAACTGCTCAGTAATGCGTTGTTCCGATGCCAAAACCGCCGTACGAATCTGTTCGGCTGTGCGTTGTTCGAGTGTGGTAGCGTGAGGGTCGGCCGCAGCTGCGGATGTAGACTGCTCAGGCTGCATAGTGGGGAACTGCGTAGCTGAACGAGGGGAAGTGTCGCGTGACGCTCGAGTGCGCATGGGACGAAAGGTAAAACTGACACCCTACTCGACTACTAGAGTCGAGACTGCATTCGCGCGAAGCCTAGATTGGCTGAGCGCGAAAGCAGAGAGTGCCTAGGCTCGTGGCTAGCTACGGCTTATAAGGCACGGGCTAGCTAGAGCTGACCGTTGGGGAAGTCGTTGGTCGTTGGCTGCGTCTAACTGCTTCGGGCGAGGTGGTTGCCCTGCAGGTGAGACGCGCCGATATTAACGGTAACAGTAACCGCTAGAGTTACTGTCCCGTACACATGATATTGGATATGCAAACCTCTAGATTCCTACAAAAATTTCTTACAAGAAAAAGCAGTGGAGGCCACCAAGCAAGAAAAAAAAAAAAAGGAAGAAAAAACCTAAGCCCGAGGAACAGGAAGGCATGCCACAGCATCAGCACTGCCTTCGTGAAAAGCGTCGCGGAGATAAGAACCCAGAGTGCCATGAAGAGCAGCAGAAAGACGTTGCATGAATTCTCGTCGCACATCCCCCAAAAAACGCCGAAACGGAAGAGAAGTAGATCGACGAACAAAATGCTGCATACGGACATAATTGTCAGAGCGCAAGGAACGAGAGTCAGCGGCCCCCATGACAGGGAAGCGACGTACAGCCACCAAAATAGCCAAGCGATCGACCAACTCAGCCGCCATCGGCGCCAACCGGCCCCCATCCTCCATGGCGAAGGGGTAGTAGTCATGGACCGACTGAACCGAAGGCGTGCCAAGCAAAGCGGAAGTGCGGAGGTCCGCATCAAGTTTGCCTTGCTGAGCTCCCAATGCAAGGCTGCCAGGGAGTGGAAGGCGAGCACCTATACGAGGAACGTTGGTGTTCGTGCGAGCACTTGTAACCGTCACATCAACAACAAGATGGCGGTGCGGAGCCATGAAGTCCAACCAAACCACATCCCCAGGACGATCACGTGAAGCTCCCGACCGAATACGGCGGACCTCCAACCGCAAGTCCCGGCCCTTAGTAGCCCCCGCTTCAAGCATGAACTCTTCAAGCACGTGGACAATGCGGTCATGGAGTTGAATGATATACCAAGAGCACGGGCACCGGGGGATATGGTCCATGAGCATAGCGGCTGTTGAGCGCTCACCCGACAAAAAGAAGCCCGATACCGTCGACGAAGATCCATACCCGCGAGATTCTGAAGGGGCCTCATTGCACCGAGGGCATTTTCGAACATGAGCGGCGCGCTCCGCAGTCAAGCCAAGCACCCGGTGGGCTGCCATCATATAGCAATCGGATGGCACCTTGAAACTGGACTCATGTGAAGCGAAAAAGAGAGCCAAAGCCCCGCGACCCGTACCCGAAGTCACCCTCATATAGTCCGGTGGGGAAGGTCTGCAAAACGCCAAGAGGTCAAGGTAGGCCCGGGCACGAAGAATGCGCGAAATGCCCCGTTGGATGTGGCCCCCAGAATCTCCCAAGCGAGTAAGAGCATCGGGAGTCGGAAGTTGTAGGCTAGTCACTTGGGTAGCGGGTGCCACCGCATTGTTGACCGTAGATACCACCAACTCGACATCGGGCCCGGCATAATCAGAAAGGTTTTGGTTCAGTGTGTTAGTCAAAACCACAAGCTCCGATTCCGAAAACCCGCCCATAGTGGAGATAGAGTCGTACGAATTGCGCAATTGGACCGCCCACGGTAAAGTAGAAGTGGCAACATTCAGTAGTTCCTGTCGGATGAGACCGTACAAAGGACCTAGCGACTCGGACTCGTAATCAGTAATCAGGTTGGCGAGGGTCGCAGTGAATGAAGCATAGTGAGCAGGTTCGGCGTCGAGCTCGAGGGACGGTACATTAAGCCCCCCAAACTCCGCCGGGAGGGAGAGCTGTCGTTTAGCACAATTCAGTTGATCGAGTGTTTGTGCGTCCAAAGAAACGCCCAAGATTCGATAAACTGCCGCACGAACGGCCCTATCTGCAGTAGCAAGGTACGGTCGGCAGATATCTGGGGGGAGGGTGCGGAGCAAGAAACCATAGCGGCGTACCGCACACGTGATCATCAAGCGGAAAGCGGCGTGAGTCCCTCCGAAGTCCGACATAGCAAAGCGTACAATCTTGTCCAAGAGGAGTTGATGAGCCTCAACGGTGTCTTGCAGCCAAGAGTGAACATAGTTCTCGTTATGAGACGCTGGAGGGCCGTCTGCCATCGAGAAATCCATCGCCAAAGGGGCTCCAAGGTTACTAGTACCCGTAACAACGGGGACCATCGCCCGTATCACCTCGACAAGTTCAAGGGCCGTATCCGGAGGTACCATGCACGAAGATTTGATTGGTTGAACATTCGAGCAGACTTTCCCCATTTCCTCCGTAGCCACCGTAATCACAGTCGGGACGAAAGGCGTTTTGATCAGATACTTGCCATCATCAGAAAAGGCTTGGATCGCCGCTGAATCCTTGCACCGTTCTCCAATATTCCGGAGGGGGGTGCTTATCGCCAGGTTGAACAAAAGCGGGCCAAGAGGATCTCCTTGACGGACACCCGTACGAGATTGAACCGTGCCGTGTAGGAGCGAAGCATCGTTGGGGTCGAAGTAATACACCGTGGAGTCCCGTGAATATATCATCTCAACCAACGGGATAATGGGATGCAAGTCAGGGTTCTTGTACAGCTCCGCAAGGAAACTCCGGCGGGAGATGGTGTTGAAGGCGTTTTCCAGGTCCAAGCTTAGAAGGCTGCAATCAGGAATAGCTTGTAGGCCAATGCGAGTGGTATGAATGGCTCGCTCGATACCCGCTTTGGTGAAAACCGATCGTTGTACAGGGCCAAGGTGGTTGGCCGCGACAGTCGCTATCCGCGCTATGGCGTGACAATGAGCTAACCGCGACAAAACGCTGCCAGCAGCCAACGGCCGGACTTTAGGAGCCTCACCTCGAAGGCGAGTGGCGTCGCGGTCAACCCCAGTTTGCTTGTGAAGAGCCCACCCGGTCGCGCTCGCCAGAAAGTCCGCCGCAGCCTCGGGAATGTTTCCCGCCGAGTAGCGGTTAACCCACTTACGCCATGCCGGAACATTCAAGTCACGGACATGTTCCCATCGCCAGCCATCAACGTGGGGGGCTGACAAGCGAGGTGCTTTTCTCAAGACAAGGAGCATAGACTCCTCCCATATTTTGAAGCTATCACTGTCATCTAAATACGTGAGGGGTGGGCGCGCCGGGGGGGGCAGAGGGTCAGGGAGATCACAGTCTGGATGGGGAGTACCGGGAGGAGGATGCAACCGCTGAAGAGCGGCCAAAGCCGCGTCCGCGTCCTCCACCATTCCGAAGTCGGCTCCGTCTAGGGCCATCCGGGCCCGTCGCAACTGGCCAACTTCCACTAGCTCACGGGCCCGACGGAAGGCAGCACGGCGTCGGAGGTCACTTTCAGAAAGGCGAGTCGGTGGGTGGTGCTGCTCTCGTTGAGTGTTCTGGGCCCGGCGACGGCGAGAGCCCCCCCCACCCCGGCCCCGACCGCCGGGGCGTCTAGGCGCAGAAGCTCCCGGGCACGCACGTGCAAGCTCACCTCCATCTCGAATATCACGTAGAAGGGTGTCAATGCCCGTGAGTCCGTCCTCTCCGGACGTAGAGAACCAGAGACGGACTCGACGTTGAACCAGGGAGCGGATGCGAGCACCGGTCGCCGCCGGGAACGGTCGGAGGAGGAGGCCGCCAAAGAGGTGAATTGCCAAAAAAGCTCTAGCAGCCCGAGAGTCCGTTGAGGGAAGGGAGGTCGCATATTCAAGGGTGTCTTGTAGGGCAGAACGTAGGTCGTCTCTCGCTGTCGCACAAACCCCTCGGGCCGCAGTGACAGGTCTGAACTCAAGTAGACAAGCGACCGGGTCGTTGTCGGAGCACCATGAGGCAGGAGTAGCGGCCCGAGGGGGGGATCGGAGAGCAGCCTCTCGGCGGAGTGCAGCTGCAGATGAGGGCATAAAAGGTTGTCCATGAGGTATCGGGGGTCCATCATGTGTAGGGGGGGGAGTGAGGGGGGTAAGCTCCGGTTCGGCCCGGGGTGGGGAAGGGAGTGGAGCCAAGGGGGGGAGGCCACCCCAAGCGGGGGGGGGAGGGGTGACAGCCATTCGGAGGGGGCGTGATCCAATGAGCGGCGGCCGGGAGCTGCCAACATAGTCGTGGGGCAGCATTGGAGAAACGGGAGCAGCCACACAGTGTAGGCATGGAGCGGTAAGAGGGCGAGCTTGGGTGGCAGATAGAAGGTGGTCGCCCGAGGCACAAAGGGAAAACAAGGCCGGAGAGGAGGTCGCAAGGTGGCGAGCTTGGCGACGGTGTGCGGAAGTAGAGGGGCCATTGCCAATTATGAACATGTTCGTGTGTCTGGCGAAATTAGAGCGCCATTTACGCCCAGCAAACCGTATGCCACACGGAGCGCAAGTGTAACATTCCCCCCGCGACGGGGATAGAACACCCGATGCACTTAGGCCCGGTTCCGACCCTGAAGCTCCAGCATGGGCACCAACTGCAGCAACCGCATCTCGCCAGCTTCCAACAGCATCATCTCGCCGCCAACCAGCCCTCCGCCCGGCAGCAGAAGCACTCTGCCCATTGGCACCGGTAGCTGCAGAACCGGCACCGCTGTCAATCCTTTAGATTCAAATCAATCTGACCATAAAATAATTGTCGACATTATGATTTCTTTGTAAAGTACTATGGTTCATTTATCATACAGACTATAGCAGTTTTTTGTGTTTCTAGAAAGCCCGTGTCTCACAAGTGAACGGTCGACCGTCGTCCACATCGCTGCATCGCCAGAAACTGGAGAGTCATCCGTACCCTTTTCGATAAGTTCCATCCGTACTTTCCGTATCCTCCGACGTCGAATTCGTAATTTTATATTCGCTCGGATGCCGCCCGGCGTATGTGCCGCAGGGATCTCTTTAGTCCGGCAACACCCTTTTGAAGCCAGTTCACCTCCTGTGTCTAGTAGTTGCTCATCCGTTCGGCCTTGCCTTAGGTGTTTGTCTCTCCAAAGTTCGTGTGCGGTTGGAACAGGAAACTCTGTACCTCAATAGTATAATGGCTCCCATTACTCTTAGCCGTAGTGCGACGCCTGTGTTTGCGCGTGGATCCACCTTGTCTGCCAGACCTTCCTCCTCTGTTCGCCTGCTTGCGTGTCGCAAGGCCCCACGGACGCTGCGGCCTTGCCAGCCTGTGAGGGTATCTGCCGCCGCCTCTCAGGCTAGCGGCAGCAGCCCGTCATCTGTTCAGAAAGATAGAGTTTCTCTGGTTGCCGCGGAGGAGCCTGCTGAGGCTGGAAAGATTCCCCTGTTGCGTCGTATCGTCCGGGCTTGCGGCCAGGCCTCGGCTCTCGCGTGTATGGGGGTTGCCGTGCTGATGAGCAACCCTCTTGGAGCCACCGCAGCGACTAGCGGCGGCCGAGTTGGCGGCAACTCTTTCAGATCTAATTCTGCACAGAGCACTAGTTCCACTTCCACTGTTACGCACAGCACCACCGTGGTGCACTCTTCCCCGAGCGTCATTGTTGCGCCCTCCCCCATTATCATGGCGCCCTCTCCAGTCATCGTCGCTTCTCCCATGGTCCCCGCTTACGGAATGGCCGGCTTCATGCCCTTTGGCGGAAGCTTCCTGATTGTGAAGCTACTCCTTCTGGGAGTCCTGGCGGTTGTTTTGATTGCCGCCCTCACAGGATTTATGGGCAGTTCCGCAGAGGAGGAGGAGGACGTCATGGGCGGGCCCTGCACTATCGTGAAGCTTCAGGTCGGACTGCTCGGCCTGGCCCGCGACCTGCAGGGCGACCTCGACGACATTGCCCAGAATGCCGACACCGATCATCCCGAGGGTCTTCAGAGCGTGCTGCAGGAAACGACGCTGTCCCTCCTTCGCAACCCGAACTACTGTGTGTACGGATACAGCGAACTTAACCAGACACCCGGCCAGATCGACGCGGAACACAAGTTCAACGAGCAGTCGCTTTCGGAGCGAAGCAAATTCAGCGGCGAGACACTGGTAAACTACGGTGGGATGAGCAAATCTGGTTCCTCTCAGTCGTCGAAGGACACGTCGAACGAGTTGATCGTGGTGACTGTGGTGGCCGCCGTCGCTGGCCGCCTCGAGCTCCCCCAGATCAACAGTCAGTCTGATCTGAAGGAGGCGTTGAGTAAGCTCGGGGGCGTGCCTGCGGATGCTCTGCTTGCGCTAGAGGTGATGTGGACGCCGCAGCAGCCCGGTGATTCTTTCTCTCCGGACCAGCTGGTCTTGGACTACCCGCAGATGAATCACTTGTAGTCTTTTTACTCTAAGAAGCATGTCTGATCGATGACGGAGCGGTTGGTTAGCAGGCAATTTTCAGTCCATTCAAGACAAAAATGTAGAGCAACCAGTAAATTGAACTTTAAGCCGCACGGAAACCTCGTTGGCATACTCTGTCGTGAGACTGTGACTGAGAATTTGAATATCATTTACTTTGTGAAGAAGCCTATCTTAAGAACCTGGTGTCATGTTAGACATGCGGATCGGCCTTCGTTCGGATTTCTACATAGACTATCATACTCTGTAGATAGTGGCAATGTAGAAATAAAGTAAATATGATCGTTGCAAAGACTGCTTACCAAACACCTCGCCTCCTCATCCAGAGAACACCAGCACATTAGGTGATGTTCGCCGGTAAACATCATCATCTCAAGCAACATCCCCATACCCGGCAGTCGTGTACTCTGAACAAAGCTTAAGCTGCCTGACATACGTATCGTGGCAGGGGCTTATCAGACTCTCTTGCACATCCAGACGCATGTGGACGGCAATGATATTTCCCGTATCAATACCATCGAACAGTCTATATGCAATTTCATGTCGTACATCTGGCACTCGTTCATCTCAACTAAGTCAACTTCTCGACATGAGCATCTCCAGTCTTATTCCTCCCACTCAGCATTCATCTTTCTGGCCATAGCTTTTAGTAATGTGACAGGACACTGAATGGATGAGGGAGCATGCCGTTGACGCTCTGAACTAGACATTTGTGGACGCCAATGATAATTATCGAATTATACCAAATGAATGCAAACGGCGAGTTCTACTGCAATTATCAAATGTAAGTATATGGCACTTGTGGACTCAGTCATAGTTGCTCTTGCGGAATGGCGTGACACATTTGAAGACACTAAGCAAAGCCGCTGATGAGGAAGACATCCGTTGAGTGCTGACACAGGGACAGCAAATGTTCTGAACGGGATCAGAGGTTCATCCCATTGGACAATGCGAGCAGCAGAGCCATATCATGCTGTGGATTCAATACATAATTAATCTTACACAATAATCAGCCATCTTTCCCGGTCTCATCGCAAAACAGGCAATAGTTGTTGAGAACCTTATACATAAGACTGCCCTTCTCTGGTATGAGCTGCACTGTGACTTTGTTCCAATAGTGGAATAAGTACGTGCCGGCCTCCATCCGCTGCCACACCCGATGCTGGTCCTCCATGTTCTCTAAAGTGAAGTATCTCTTCACCTGCATGAATGTGCGCGCGTGTCATAATTTTTGCTAGAGAAAAGCAAGTGTGGCAGGCCGTCCAGTGGCATGTAAGCACAGTACCTTCGCCCAATGAATTGGGTAGAACGCAATAGTTGGCAGAATTCGCAGCTCGGGCCCCCGCGGGAACCGGCCCGCGACCCGAGTGACCAGCTCCGGCCCATTCCATCCCCAAGAGTCGATGCGATACGTCGTGTTGAACTCCACCATACCCTCCCAAATAAATGGACTCCCCTTGTCAAATGCGAGCACGGCGCCTACAACACGGGAGTGAGCCAAACTCTGAGCACGCGAGCCGCACACTCATTGAGACGGAGGACGAGGCTGGTTGGTCCCTTGCGAGCGCACGCACCGTTCAATATCTTTGCCTCTCCGCGGCTGCCTGCCAGCTCGGTGCCGAGACAGTTGCGTAGGCCGCTAAGATCACGCATCACGATGACGTCCGTGTCCAGATACACGCCCCCGTATTTGTACAGTGACGCCAGTCGGATTATCTCTGTGATGTGGCTGAAAAAGTAAGGACCCTTTTTCCACTCCTCTATATTCCTGTACCTAGAGCATGGCCGGTAAGCACACAGCAAAAGCGTCTTAACAATCATTGAGCCTTGCGAACTAAAGAAGAGTGTATGATAGAGTGATTCATTACTTTGTTTGCGCTTAATGATGCAACCCAATGACCCGAGTGCTTATGGGCAGAGCCTCCTCACCAGACTTCCGCGGGCGTGTTGTCCAAAAGGTATGGTACATTTGGACGTTCCACAATGATGTTGTACCCAAGGTCCCAAAAACGCTGAAAGTGGTCGTGCGGTAGCGTGGGCGAGTAGACAATCAGGCACGCTGTCGGGTGGAACATGAGTGTGCTCTCGATTGTGCGTCGGTAACGCAGCGAAAAGCTCTCGGCGGCGGTCGTCCACGCCAAGAAAAAGTTTCGCGTGCAGCCTGTCTCTGCAATAAACGCGTGCACCCGCGACTCGTGCACCGGCTCGCTACTGGTGTGGGCAACTGTTGTCCCTGTCACAGCCTGCAGCCAATCGCATGCGGAGACTCATACCAGTAGCGCTGAAACAATGTAGGCTTTAGGCCCCAAAGCCTGGGTCAATACACAAGCTTCATTACGGAAAAATCAATGGCAAACACGGGAGGAGCCTCACTTTATCCTGCTGCTTTCGTTGTGCCAGCAGCATCGTCACTCCTCCGTACGCAGCCAATACCAGTGCCACCAGCGTCAGCACCAGCCCCAGGCCACTCCATGGCCGCTTCCGGAACCCACCCTACACCACAGTCCCACACGGGCCGCGGGGTTCCCGCGAGTGAGAAATCCCGGAAAGGTAGCCTGTGCCCGACTTCGTACCGCCT
>JAPMLY010001866.1:0-25414 GCA_026401115.1 Tetraselmis chui | reverse complement strand
GCCGATGCCCAAGTGGTGGCCGTATTGCGTCGGCTCCCAAAAACCTTTGGAGGGGTGGCGGAGAAGGCCGAGACTAGTGAGGAGGCGGTCGACGCGCTGACGAAGCGCTAGAGCAAGAGCCCGGGTGGCGGCGAAGAGGAGCAAGTCGTCGACGCAAGGTAAGATTTTCGCTCCGCGCCACCGCGTGTGTCGTAGGAAGCGCTTGCTCGGTCTGTCGCCGTCGGGCTGCAAAGGCCTCCCCTGGTGTGTTGTTAACTCACCGGGGTCGGGTTGTCGGTGTTTACATATCCCTCCGTAGGGCTACTAATGAACACATTTGCACGCTAGACTCCGGGGGAGTCCTGGCCCTCCACCTATAAGTGTTCGGTATAGTTGTTCGCAACTCAGTCGCTATGCGATGCGATGGGATCAAATGCACAATATCGGGTACCGACTTTTGGCGGTAGTTGGATAAGGCGTACATCTCCGTTCCGGGAAGCGGCGGTTCTAACCCCCTTCATGCCATTCCGTGTGTACATGTATTAACAGTCGGAGGTGTCGTACGAATGTGTCCGTAAATGCGCGGGAGTGGTAAGGGCTGAGCGACCACCCCATCGGTAGGCGAGCTAGCCGGTACAATTGGCCGCGCACGTTTATTGTTAGGAAGTCGCGCTGCTCTGGCATGATGCCCAGCGCGTAGAACCCGTCCTTTAGGTAGAACGAGAACATGTAGTCGCCATTCCGTGTGATATGTCGAACGCGTGACAGAGACTCCATCCGTAGTCGCTTTTTGTCGCCGAAGTTGTTCAGGTGTCGTAGTTCGACGATAAATCGCCACTGATTGCTGCCGGGCTTGGCGAAGAACAATATGGATACGTCTTTGTTGCATGTGGTGCGCTCCCATGCTCCCGTCTCCACGAAGCGCGCGAATTCGGCCTCGACGAAGGTGAGTTGCTCGGGGTAGCGTCTAGTAGGGACACGCCTTGGTTGACCGGGGGTGGGGGTCGATTGTTTAGGGAGGGAATAGTAACGCCCCCCCCGGATCCACCTCAAGACTTGACCACTCGCGCCGATATCTTTCCATGCTTGCCAGTTTCGCCGCATGCGATGACGCATGTAGTTTGAATCTGGTGTGCGGGAATCGGCGCGGCGGGCCAACCCGTCATTCCTCCTTGTCGGCCTCGGTCTTCTTGTGTGCCTTGTCGGTAGCGGGGAGGGGGCGGCCTCCCGTGCGGTCCTTAGGCTTGGCCTTGTGTTTGTCCGGCTTGTCCGGCTTGTCGTTCGGCTTGTCCGGTCTGTCTGGTCGAGGCTTGTCAGCCTTGAACTGTGCAGCTGCTTGCGCCTTTGCAATTGTTATGATGCTAACTTCGAGTCGCTTGTCCTCCAAGGCTGACAAGAGTCCGTCGACGACGTTGCCTCCACGGTCGGAGGCGATGGTGTCGAGGTAGCGTGTGTTGATGAGCCGCTCGGCGACTCGTTTTTCGCCGGTGAGGATCTTCTTCGCCTTGAAGCGCTTGATGTAGGCGAGTCGCGCTTCCCCGCTGAGACCATTGCTTGATGTGTACGCAACGCCGCGTCGACGAGTGAGTAGGCGTAGGATGGTTTGTCGGGGATAGAGGTGACCGCGCGAATCGTTTCCATAGCAGTTTCGAGTGCCGAGTTCGCGGCGGTCGTAAATACACCATAGCAGAGGAGGTGTCGATACTCGTCGCCGGAGGAGATTCTCGCGTTATCCGTAAAAAACAAATCGGCCTCCTCGTGTCGAGGGTTCCACAGGCACGGGACTGTTGTGCCGGAGGGGAGTAGGCATTCCGCGAACGTGTGGGACGCGAAGTTTGTCCACTCTCTAGGGTCGATGTACTCTAGAGGGGTGTCTTTACTATCAGCTGGTAGAGCGTCGTGCTCGCGTCGTCCACCCGCAGCTCTATCGAAATCGGCTGTGGGGATGGCTGAATTAGTGTGTTTTGTTGGCGCGGCTGCGATGGATAGAGTTTCGACATGGGCTGCTAACTCGTGTACAATATTTATCAACAATTGCAGCTGGCATGGCAGTTGTTCCGGCGCGTCACCGGGCGCAACGGGGTAGAGGTCGGTAGGCAATACCAGGCGGTCTGCCATCTGAGCTCATGGAGTGTGTTTTCATGCGTCGCGCACGAGACTCAAGTGATCAACACCTTGCGCGGCTAGCAAGAGCCACGATGCCGTTTGCGTGAGCGATATCTGTCGCAAAAGGCAGAAGGGGGAAACACAGTCGCTGCTCGTGCGTCATATAGTGTGCGGACATTTTAGTGTGCGGACATATAGTGTCCGTGCGCGCGTGGGCGCTTGAACCGTTAGGGGAGATGTATCGTCTAGCCATGTAGTTCAAACCTCTATCCTACTACATTAATTTGCTAAAATCTGTGTGTGTGTGTGTGTGTGTGTGTGTGTGTGTGTGTGTGTGTGTGTGTGTGTGTGTGTGTGTGTGTGTGTGTGTGTGTGTGTGTGTGTGTGTGTGTGTGTCTGTCTGTCTGACCCCTTATCATCAACTCGATTGGGTTTTGGTACTACAATAAATGCGATATTTTTTATTTGGGAAAAAGATTAAATTTGTGTATTGCGCACTCATTGGAATTGGGACTAGGATGCGTCTTAAACTACAGCGCATCGCTACGATGGGTACATGAGCATTATTTCAGTGCTTACAACAATATAGAGTGAGACACATAGGGGTGTGTGCATAATTACAAAAAATACATGAGAGAGAAGAATGTGTGTGTGTGTGTGTGTGTGTGTGTGTGTGTGTGTGTGTATGTGTGTGTAAAAAATAAGTGTCACGACTATGGGCCTCCATGGAATAGTGAGACACATAAATAAGGTTTGTGTATATAAAATAAAAAGAAAAATGATTACAAAAATACAAAGAAAATTGAAAAATACGAGAGGCAAAAGGAATTACGGGCCACTCGTATTTTTATTACTAGTATTACCTTTACCCGAGGGCACGTTTTGCCAAAGATGTCAGATTGCTTACAATTTGACCAAAAGACCACCACAGGCCTGGCCTGGGGAAGATTAGCGCTAATTATGGGATGGGTGGGTGGGTTGCGCGAGCCAGATGGGCGAGCGCAAAGCAGAGAGTGCCAGTGCTCGGGGGTTGCACCGGCTTAAGGGGCTGCCGCTAGCTAGTGCTGCTGGGGGCAGGGCATGGGGCGTTGCGCTAGGCGTTTCCTCAGTCCTCGAGGGTCACCTCGAGGACTGGGTGAGACGCGCCGCTTTTACAGTAACGCTTTACCGTTCAGGTTTGCGTTCTGTCACATATGTAAGTAAGTTTTGCAAACCTCTAGATTTAAAACCAATCTGACTAAATATGACCATTAATCCAAAATGCAAACAAAGTGTAATCTTTTGATATCGATTCCTGTCCCCGGCGTTGCTTCATTCCTTGCCTCTGCCACACTTATCCCGCTAGACAAGCTCGATCCCGAACAACGACGCGCACAAGAGCAAGAACTTCACGACCAAAAGGGGACGTTGCGCCCGATTGGAATTGGCTCCGTTTTAGTTCGTTTCGCGAATCGCGCGCTTCTCGCCGTAATTGGTGACGAAGTGTCTCAATGGTTGGCTGCTCGGCACCAATTTGGCGTCGGCGTTCGCGGCGGGGTTGAGATCGTACAATTCATGGTTCGAGCCGCGCTTGACGCTTCACCGGATTGGGCGGACATGCAAGGCGACGCATCCAACGCGTTCAACGAGTTCCTGCGGCGTCCCTTGTTTGAGGAGTTGTCCGCAAATCCCGCGCTTCGACCGTTGCTCCGCGTCGCTACTATGTTGTATGGCCGTCCATCTACCTTGTACGTTTACGACTCATCAAATGCTCACGGCCCGGCCATGCGCATTCCGAGTACCCGCGGAGTCCATCAAGGTTGCGTCCTCGGGGCCATGTTCTTCGCAATTGTTGCCTCCAGGGTATACAAGCAATTGGCTGCGATTGCCCCGAACGAATCCGTTCTCTGCGGTTATTCTGACGATGTTCACTTCTTGGGACCCCCTCCGTCTCTCGTGGCTATTGGCGACGCTATGCCGGAGGCGTATGCTAGCGTTGGCCTCACCGTAACCATCCGCAAAAACTGTTTGTATTCCCCTTTGGGTGTCGGTGATGCTTTCGATAACTTACCCGACGGCCACATCATGCGGGGAGTAAATGTCTCCACGGAAGGGACGAAAGTATTGGGGGGGCCAATGGGTACATCCGATTTTGCTCGAGACGTGTTCGAAACGGCCTTAAGTAAGTATGAGGCCTACGGCGAACGTCTAAGGGGTCTAGCGGCTCACCGGCACACTCACACTGCGCTTCGTATCCATCAACATTGCAACCGCCGCTTCGGACACTTTGCCCGTACAGTCCCCCGAGGTCTTGGCAGGGGTGAGGGCTACGGTGACACCGTCGAAACATTCCTCGAGCGCGCTGACAATGCCACCCTAGATGTGGCGGCTGAGATATTGGGCCTTCCCGCATCTAGCCTACCCAGCAACACTCGCTCCGAGATGTCTCTTCCCATACGTTTCGGCGGCATGGGGGTGGGGGATTTGGCTGCCTTGGCGGATGCGGCCCATGTCGGAGCGGCCGGTTTGGCAGTGGGCTCAGCTATTCGTTTCCTTACAACACAAGACGCTCGCGTGCGCGGGGATTCCCAAGACGATGTTCCAATGGAGCCGACCATGTATGGACGGTTAGCGAGTGCTATGACCACAGCGGTGTCCCGTAGGCATGGTACACCGGACGGAGACGACGGCGATAACGAACCCATGTGGTCGTTAGAACTCGCTTCGTCGTGGGCGCGCTTGGACGCTGCGTGCGGTTCTCACGCTCTCGCCGAGTCTGAACCTTTGATAACCACAGCCTTAGCGATGCTCCCCCCGAAACGTCCAACGGTGGCTCGCGCCGGCTGCGTTGCCGAAGCCCGATCAAACAACGAGCAGATTGCCCAGTCCCTTGATGGCCTACCCTCGCTCGTCCCTCTTTCTGCGTTTGCCACGGACATCTTTCCAAAGCTACAAGCCGACATCAGTGAGCGTGTCAACTTGTTTCGCTTCGCGAAGCTCGCTCCCACGTTTTCCAACCGCGCTCGGCCGGAGTCTAGGCGTTTTCTATCTCGTCTCGGCCACGGCGCCCTTGCGTTTTTGGCTTCGGACCCGCCTACTTCGGGTCGCCTGGGCGAGCTCCGTGAAAAGTTCCCTGAGCACTACGACGCAGTTTTCCGCGTCGCGGTCTGTCGCATCTTCGGCCTACCCTCATCTCGCATCCTCTCTTCTCTACGCTCCCCCACTGCTTGTGCTTCTTGCCATCTCTCGGTTCAAGCTATGCGGGGTGCGTTCTCGTCGGCGGGTGTTGACATGTCGGATGATGCGTGGGCCACTGCTTTTGCGGACCATTTGGCTCGTTGCGGCGGAGATGCTTCGGTCCACACCGCTCACTCTTGGTTAGTGACGGCCCTTGCGGAAATCATCTCCGAGGTTCGTGGCGCACTCGGGGTTGGCGTCGAGGTCCTCACAGATCCCACGATGTTAGTTCAACTCCCCAACGGCAACGACGGTCTCCCCGCGGATGTGGGTGTCTTGCACTATCACGGCATCCGAGGCTCAAAACTTGCCCTTGATGCCGTGGTTTCCGGTTTGTTCGGCGTGTCTAGCCCCCCGTCACCCGAAGTCGCTCTCCGCCGTGCTGAGAAGAACAAGTTCGAGAAGTACTCGGAGGGGTTGAGGAGTCGCCCCGACATCCGCTTCATTCCCTTTGCAGTCACAGAATTTGGTACTCTTGGCGGCCACGCCACGGCTTTCTTGACGGAGCTAGCCAAGCAGGCAGCCGCATCTAAAGGGATGCACGTGGGCAAGTTGTTGGCCTCCTGGCGTCGAAAGGTCTCTCTCGCCGTCCATGTTGCTCACGCGGACAACGTCTTGCGTGGTTTTTCCGCCGCCGCGGACGGCACGGAGGCCGCTTCTTCCTCGGCTGGGATGCCTTCTCCGGCCACGGCGCTCTTCACCCGCGCCATGGGCCGCAAGCGTCCCCGTGCTTCCTCGAGCGGCGCGTGAGGCGCCGCTTGTCGCCTCCAAGTGTTGCATTCTCGGCGTGGCTTAAGAGTTTCCTTAGTATAATCTGCTAGGTTTATGCACAATGTAGTGCTTTCCTTTTGCTGTGCTTTGGATTCCGTGATCCTCTTGTCACTCTTGCCCTCTTGTTTCCCCTCCCACTTTCCCTGTCCGTGCTCATCTGGTTCTTCTTGTAAGCAAAAAAATTCCTGTCCTCGTGCCCTTGGTACAGGTACTTGATATTTATCACAATATTTTGAACTACTATTTTAATATGCAACCTCCCGCCAATTTCATCCCGCGCGCGTGGAACAGATGATGCATCAGGTTTCCGGAATCCCTTTATTTCCCTGCGGATTTAGGGGCCGACCCTGCATGGCTTCAGGGGCTGCCTGCTCGGCCACCAGCAGTCAGTCAGTTCGCCCAACTCACGACTGTAGAACTTTCCGATTACATCGTAGCAGCATGACAACGGTGCTCAAGCGTCCTATCCCCGACGCAGAAGAACACGTCGCTTTCGTACCACACAAGCGAGGGTGAGTCACTGGCTCTCATGTATCTGCCGCATTCGGCGGCTGGCACGCCACGCGTACGTCTGGCAACGTTTATTGACGCGGCCCTCGCTATCCGCACGTTGCGGCCTGTGAACACATTGTATCAGAGCAGGGTAGGTGACCCCGGTGCAACGCGTAAGAGGGTTTATCCTTCATCGTCAAGGTGCCTCACCGCAAGACTCCGCGATGGCGGCCGCGTCTCTGCTCGTTTTCAAAGCGTTTCCAACCTACGAAATTTATAGGGCTGTAGCATTTACACGTGACGAAGCGGAAGTTTCACAGCAGCCGGAAAAGCGTTTCTGAGATGGTATCACTCCTTCTGAGCAATGTATGTGTAGGAGCGGTTTCAACCGCAGTGGGGGGGGGGGGGGGGAGTTCGTCGTTTGTTATTCTTTTCTGTGTTGCCGCATGCCCGTCTCGACTACTTTTTAGTGTACATTACAAAGTCGACGAGGAGAAGCGATTAGTAAGCGGCGTGTGGAAGAAGAGGCACAACTGTTCGTCAAAATACCGTCTCACCGCCTTCAATTGCATGGCTTGTCCCATCTAAGATTAAAATCATGCAAGTCTGGTTTTATATATCTCCATGGCGTAGTCGCTTGGTGAGGATATTTGTCTCGGCTACGAGTAAACGACCCGAAACGGGGCTTATAACACTCGTACAACCATGCAACACTTTGTCCAGCTGTGTCCGGCATGATGGCGGCATGGAGCTCGACTGCCATGGAGCAGGCAAGGAGCAGGCTTTCCGGGGGTCTCTTACGCTCTCCGAACACAGAGAAGTACCGAGTAAAGTTCCGGGGGTGCCTGGTGGCATGGGTGCTCTATCTCAGCCCAGCACCTTTCGGACGGTAGAACAGAACGCATGGTATGGAGAACTGTCGTCACGGGTGGAGCCGCATCCCTTCACAACTGTCTTGTCTTGAAGCTCGGCCCGGTTCAGGAATTTACTATCATTATGTTCCCTTTTGCGGCACGCAGGTTGGCAGTCGAGGAATTAAACGCTATGTTTCAGGCCCACCCGGATCTTTTCCAGCAGACGCCGCTACTGTCATACCACTCCTTCACGCGGACGACAAAGCCCAGCGTTTTCTCGAAAATGTGCTCTGTGCACTCGGTCTCGGCCGAGGATGTTGTTAAGGGAGCCGTCGCGGGACCACTCCACCTCCGATTGGTACTGCATGTCCTACAGAACGTGTATCAAGGATACAGTGACGCGAGCATAGTCCTCTCCAGCTTTCACACCCCGGAGTGGATGAAACTATGGTGCAACAAGTGGGGGTTCTCTACCAGCCGGCGCTCAATGACATCCATTTACACCGTCAACGCTTTTCCTGAGCCTCACACCGAGACAAGGGCGGACCGGCAGTTGCCCGTGAGGACCATGCTAGTGCCGAGTTTTTCACCGAACTTTCGTTAGTACGCCCGCGTGCCACGGGAACCTGCATGTCATGGCACTTCGACCGTTCGACGAAGCCGTCAATGGAGGCCACGCACGGGAGAATAAGCAAACAAGCCGAAGTTCCATCCCTCACCGTTGTTGCTGCTCAACGTACACGAATATGTATCAGCTTAGTAAATGGTCCGTCGTTGTCATGCGGAACCACAAAATGAAACGAATCTAAACTTCCCATATTATCCACAAAGTTCGACAGCTGTCAATGCACATCTTTACAGAAAACGATGACTTCATAATCACGACCGTCGTAGGTGCTCTGCGCGAACTAAGAATAGATAGCAGGTATACACAGGTCTAGCAGCACGGCGATTATAATCTAGCGAAAGAATGCCATATGCTTGCTTGGCATCATTGTTGGCGTTCGGCTTGTCTGCACGGGAGCCCATCCCTGTTTCTGCCGGACCTCGTAGTCCTCGCGCAGCCACGTCTCAACGAGAGTGAGCAGCTTCTTGCCCTTCACTGTCGGGGGGATAACCTCCTCAACAGGTCCTCCTGCAAAATGCGGCATGGAGTAAATAAGATCGGTATCGTGTATGCTGCAACTAGTCATCCTTTCAAATCGTTACGGGCGCGGTGGCCAATGGGCAGAAGTCGCATGCAGCAAGCCACTTGTGAGTCGTACCTCGAAGGAGCTTCCCTTGCGCAGCGTACGCGACGTGAGTTACCCAAGCCTCGAGGCCGTCGAAAATGTGCGTCGCGTAAATAATAGTTGCGCCCCTCTCCTCACACTCCTGCTTGAAAAAATCCAGTAGGTCTAGCCGCCCAAGGACATCCATGTCCACAGTGATCTCATCCAGCAGCAGAACCTGTAGCACACATCAACTCTCGACAGATCAGAATTCAGGTCGAAACTACACCGTGGCACGAAAACGAGAAGTATCGCCGTGCAAGACGAGAGATGGTAGCGACGGTCTTGCCTGGTATGGCTTCAACAGCCCCATACAAATCTGCACGCGGCGTCGTTGACCGTCAGATACAGTGTTCAGTCGCCAGTCGAGGTCGATATCCAGCATAGCTATCAGCTTCTGGCGCCTCTCGGGGTCAATCCCCTCCACCTGTAGATAGGGAACGACACTTCTCAATTATGAAAAAAATACTCGCCGAATAACAATAGCCGAACACTGCGAAGCGTCTCACCCCAAAAATCATTTCTCCAGCGCCAATATCTCCTTGTAACGGCACATCGTAGCCAGCGAAGGCAACGTCCCGGCGCCAGCTGCTCCCCAAGTACGCGAGCGCCCCAGACGACGTCAGTTTCTGCGCAACGGAAGAGGCGAACAGCTTAGGGCGAGAAGGTTCGCATAGCAAGAGAGAAAAGTAGGAAGCGTGGCGACAAGCAAGCGGGGCGCACTGTACCAAGTCGTGGAACGCCGGACGGCCCAGCACACGCACGGCGTCCTCATTCACCATATACTTACCGGCCAGGATTTGGAGCAAGGTCGTTTTGCCTGTCGTAGCAGCAGTTGTGCGAAAACATGTCGATGACTATTAGCTAAAAGTAATAAGAGCGGGAGAGCAAGTAAACACATTCAACTACCAAGTGTGCGAGCATTACCTGCGCCATTCGCGCCGATAAGGAGGCAGCGACTGCCCTTGGGTAGGTTAAGTGAAAAGTCGTTTATGAACGGCGCACATCCTGGAGGGAGAGGGGGGAGGAGGGGGTTGCGAGACAAAAACCCGGAACGCCGCAGCAAAGTAAATCATATGAACCGGTCGACACAATGAAGCAGGGGCACATCCGGAAGTTGAAGAGTGGATTATAAGCTCCAGCAAGATACGGTGAGCGTGCGCGCGAGCAACGACCGTGCGAGTGATGTGGCAGGGAGAGGGGGGCTCAATTGTCAGTACCTGGATATGCAAATGTCAATGACTTTACAGCTAGCGCTTCAGCCCCGCCATCCAGTACACCGGCCGCCATGCTTCAGTTTCCACAGGCTTACAGTATCGATACGACAGGCGTCGGTCAGAGCGGGAGCTTTGGTCTCACCGTGTGCGTATCGGTTGCGGGTATCCTTGCAACAAGGGCGCAATTCTGAAGCTGCAGCTGCGTGAGACAAAATTCTGTAGTAGAAGTAAAATAATATTGACAGCGCGGCTTCTGATGGCCGCCGACCGCTGCTGCAGTACTTGGGACCATAAACTGTGTGGACGTGCACTACAGGCGCACAGCGCGCCACGGTGACCGAATATTACGGGCTCCGGCGCATACACTGCCAATCTACTACCATGGCATGATGATGCCTCATCCTGATTGGCGGCAGCAGGCCGAGAATTAACATTAATTCAGCGAGAGCATGCGACACAATGACCTTATTGCCGTTTTCAATTTACTCACTGGTCACCTATCGTCACTGATGTACTGTGGGAAGTACAGGTAAACCTACCCAATTAGGAGTACAACCACGAATACGGTGTGGCAGGGAGACATGATTCGCTTCTACTGCCGCCATTCATCCTGCCGCTGCTGCAATTCTCTGTTAATATCTGAATAGCGCGCGCGCTATATCGAATTATTTGGACCATGCGATGAAAAGGCGGTCACAAAAAAGCAACGTGGCAAACTGTGCTACTACCGATGAGAGCTCCAGCACCTGACCTGCTTCCATGGCATCGGCTGGGAAATAAATAAGTAAGGGCATCATCCATTGTGCAGTACAAGTACCTGTACCGCCGTGGTATGACTCGCGAAAATAACTTAGGGATAGAATCAATGCATTTACCGCCACAGGGATACTTCTCCGGCTTATTTGTGACGCGGGTTCGAATCCGGGATGGTATTATACCGCTCAACTATCCTCGGGGTTCGGATCTGCTGATCTAGTGACTTGGGGATTGCCTGAGGGGTTAGAGCTACAGGTAAGTTCCGGGTAGTTAGGGTTTCCCTTCCTACTTGTCTCTCACATGTATACAGTTTAAGGCCGGCTCTTAGGTGAACCACCATCCGCGGAAGATGATATTTACCGGAGGGATTATATTCGTTATATTTACCAGAGGCATGCCGTCACGTGCCTCGGGCTTGTGTTTTTTCATCTTTTCTTCTCTATGTGTTACTTGATATACGGTCGTCTCCTCTACTTTTTCTTGCATGAATAATAAATGCATTTCTCAGAGGGGACGTTTTGCCAAAGATGTCAGTTTGCGTACAGATTGGCCAAAAGACCACATCAAGGATGGCATAGGGGGAGATTCGCGCATAAATCATAGGGATGGGTGGGTGGGTTCGCGAGAGGCCTAGATGGGGTGAGTGGGAAAGCAGAGAGAACTGGTGCTTTGGGATCGCACCAGCTAGGGTTGTTGCTAGGTAGTGTATGGCTAGAGCTTACCGTTGGTGAAAGTTGTTTAGTAGTTGGTCGGTCGCGCCACCTTGCCGTACAACATCGATGTCTTGGAGGTGTGACCGGTCGCTAATTACGTTGCTAATAACCGTTGGGGCTATTATCCCGTACACATGGTGGCTTGGTAGGGTTGCAAACCTCAAGATTTACCCACTCTGACCATTTATCGGAGGGCACGTTTTGCAATTCATCTAATAAGGCCAAAGGTTTGCACATTTTCAATGGATGGAGCATTGTGCCGGGCGTCAACACGGCGATCTGAAAAGGAGAGGGGAAACTCGGCGTTGAGGCGAGAAAGAGTTGCGTTGCCCAGATGTGGGGTGAGCGATTTATTTGTAGTGTATATATAATTGTTGGTCGCCATGAGCACAGCCGTGCATGCGACGAGGCCGGAGTGAATGTTGTGTGCGCCACGGCGGCTTGCTATGTTGATAGCGGCTGCTACTACTCGCACGATGGTGTAACGTGATGGTGTAGCGCGAAGCTGGTAGGTGCCGCAGGTAGGCATGCCCCGGTGTTTGGGGTGGCAAGAGGACTTTGCCGGGTGCATGATGAGGCCGGAAGGGCTCCGAGGTGGGCGTCTAATAGTGGTGTGGCTAGGCGTGCCGGGAATCCGTTGCCGTTGAGCGACCGTTGGATCAACAATTGTTGGCGATTTTGGACCTAGTGTAGGCAGCCGCGTTGTTTTGGTCGTTGTTGCGGCAGGGTCTCCGCGTCTGAGACGTACGCCACAGTCGGTGGATATTGTAAGGCTGCGAAGTGTTGAGTGTAAGCACGCGGCGTCGTTGTGGACAGCAACGCCGCATGAGGAAAAGGGGTTGAGGCTGTCGGTAGTAGTTAGGGTTGTACCGAAAACGCCGTGGTCGATGGAACACGAAAAATCGTACGCGACGGGATGTTCTGTTGTGGAGGTTGGTGAGTCATTGTAGCCTTGTTTTGGGGAAGGAGTTGGGTTGGGTTGGGCTGAATGTATGCACATTTAGCATCGGGGTCCGAGTCGGCCGGTGGCCACATCTCGCCCGAGTTGGGGCCTTCGTGGGCGGCGAGGCCGTGAGGCTGGCATTCGGTATTAACTGCGTGAGGTCGCCATCAAGCCGCGCGCTAAGCATGTGACCGCGGTTGACTAGTGTCGGGGCATGGGTCGGTGGCGCGTGTGCGAAACTTGTCGAGTGGGGCGGTCACATGTGCGACCGTGCCACCGTGGTCGTGACGGAGGTCTATAGGTGCGCGTGGGGGTTGGCGACTCCGGTAGTGTAGGCGGTGTGTGTCCAACATCGGAATGCGTAGTTCTTGCGCCCACGGCGCCTCGCCAGGTCGTGCGCGTCGTTGGCTCCGATGGCATGCTCTCCCGTGTGGAGATGAGGTAGTTGGTCATTAGGTGTAGAGGGCGTCGCATAACTATCGGGTCGTGGAATAATGCGCCGCACTTAACGGGTGGTGCGGTAAATGTGTCATGTCGCGTTCCACGCCGAGGAATGTAGAGGTGCTCTCTGCGACGAGCATGGTTAGCGTGGCGTGCACATGCTGAAGGGATGGCATGTGTCGGGCTGCCGAATTCGGTGCCGCCAAGGGGTGGCTCAAGGAAATAGAGGTTGTTGGGGATAGCGTGGCCGTGCGTAGGCTCATAGTCTTGGTCTAGAGCGGGAATGTTGATATCAGCGGCGTAGTCGACGATGTCGGGCTTGAGTGGGACGATGTCGTCGTGAGCAAGAGAAAATTTATTATTTTATAAGTATGTAAAATACAAGTTCGAAAATATTACCTATATGAATACGGATACTAACACACGTACTACTTTGCAACGGTAGTCGCACATCCCCACTGCACCAACATGAGGCAAGATCATGGCATTGAAGGTAAGGGGGGGGGGGGGGGGGGGCTCTACATGTGCATATGGCGGACGCATGGAGTCTTGGCTGTGATTTCAACGCGATATATTAGCCGTGCTGTGTGTTTTCGTGCATAATAAAGTGACATCCGCCGAAAAAGACCGACGCATGTTGGCGGTCAACCCCCCGGTGCTCGCTCAACCGCAATAAAGAGCGAGGCGGAAGTCACGGGGTACTTCAAACCCATCGCCTCGTGTCAAACGGGAACGGAGCATGTATGGGGATTGCATTATGAGGCGCGGTGGATCTAGCGGTGGTGGGTAGTGGTAGTCGTTGCTAGTTCGATACAGGGAAGGTGGTATTACGGGCTATTTGCGGGGCGTTCAATCTCTCGCGGTAAATCTCCTGCCTTGTCCGGTGGAAAGAGAATGAGCAATTATCTTTCCAAAATCGCGTCGAGTGTATGGTCAAGAGAAAGAGATTGATTGTATTTTCGTTGTGGCTTCCTTGACACGGACGTCCGGCTTTCTCCACACCGGGTATTTCGAACTATTCGTGCTGCCGATATCGCGCAAGATTTCAATTATACCTTCCGCCTTACGCACATGGCGTGGATTCGGGTATAGGTAATTTGGAATAATATGCCTATTTCGCGGAGTTCATATCATTTCGGAGGTAAGCTAGAATTTTTTTTAAGCATTTCGAATCTACACGTAATAGAAAATGCCCATCCCGCAATGTAAGCAATAATTTAGGGTTTTGTTTTGGAAACCGACGAGATACGGATTTATCCCCCCCGGTACATCTGTCAAATATTATGTCTCGGATGGCACATGTTATCCAATAGATATAAAATTTCAGGATGGCGTGGATTCGCCGAATGCACGTAGCCCTCAAATCCACGCCCCAGATATGATTTCAGTTGGAATGTACGAAGTAAATGAGGATGAACGAAAACAGTGCGTCGTTATTCCTCCATCACGATTTTTGTTGCACTTTCCACGAGGTTGCGGACCGCACGTCCGTACGTCCTCGCGTGACGTTATCACGCTTATCTCCTACGTCGCTTGTCAAAGTACAACTATAACATTATATGAAATTTCGAAAGTTGACGCCATGCAGTGCAGGATGCTTGTTTGCCTGTTGCCGCTGCCGCATGTATACAATCATAATTTGCTAATTGTCGTCCGTCTTTGCAGATGCACCGGGACTAAGTGTTGGGTATGTGATCGAAGTGTGTTAAGTTCCGTCCCATTCGAAGCAGGGCTTGTGAAGACGGAGGTACGGAAAACGGTGCGGAAGGGGCTCGGCGCATGCAAGTTGGGCATGGCGTCTAGAGAGTTCAACTTGCCGTGCGGGGCCAAGGTTATAGAAGGGGCAACTGAGGTGGCCGGAATACTATTGGGAGGATGCACGACGACTTCAAGAAAGGATCGTCCGAGTCAACTCTAAACCATGCATTGAGGATTTCCATGAATCCCTAAGGTGAGAATCCGAATGTCTTTGCCATAATCATGATGTCTTTGTGTGCTACTCAAGTTGTGTTGTATTGTGAATTTCGCATTATTATTGACTTTGCCTCTCGTCCCGTATTTTAAATTCGGAGGGGAGACAAGGACATTGTGACGTGTGGAACTTCTGGAGCGGAGTGATTTTAGCGGAGCGGATGCTAACCTTTATTGCAATATTATGATTTCCGCGGAGCGGATGCTAAATTTTATCGTAACACTATTTCAGCGGAGCGCGGATGCTAAAATGTAACAATTTTATTTTACTCCGTTTTGTCTATCGAATATATATGCACTTTGCAATCTGCATGTTCGACTATGAAAGCGGTGGTTGAAATCTTCACTAGCCATGTAGATTTCAAAAATCACTTTCGTATGCAAACTATTACGTTTTCGCGTGGATAATAATTTCCCGGTGATGAAGCACATTGCACAAGGGTGGTGTGCCCCTTAAGCACATTTGTCAGCACACAAAAATTGGCACTGTGCAACGGAGGGTTTTACCAAGTTGTATGGGCTAGATTTGCATTACGTAAAATCAGATTCCTCCGATTGTAATTAGTTTTATTCCAATACATTGTATATCACGTCTCACAATGCATTCGTGTCACACCTATGCATAGTGTCTCACAATGCATTCAAACTCGGAAGTTCGACTGAGATTCGAACGATTCGATCATATTACTCACATATCATCCGCGAATGTGGGCGGGAACTTTCGATTCACGTGGATATATGTCTTTCGAAGTATCCAAATAGACCGGAACACACTCGTAACGGATGTTCCTCGTCCCACCTTACGTTGAAAAGGTCTCTGTCTACTTCATCTATTAAAATGTATAGGTTTGGGACATTTCGGGTATGGAAAAACTATAGGTTCGAAAGTAAGAATCCCAATAACAAAAAGCGTCGAATCCACGCCATGCTTACGCAAGATGCTCTTCGATGACTTCCCGGAACTTCTTCAACATGTGGACTCCCCGCTTGTCAGACGACCTTGGGATCACCCGATCGACACTAATAGACCAATGCGGCCCCAAAGGATTAATCGCTTTTCGCTTGCAAAGCTGGAGGAGTTTAATCGACTTTTTAATGACGTTGTTACTGATGGATTGGTTCAACCAAGTCGCAGCGAATTTGGTTCTCCAGTTCTGCTCGTTCGAAAGGCCGACAGCTCTCTTCGCTTATATTTCGACTACCGTGGCCTGAGTGAGGTGACTCGAAAGGATGCCTACCCCTTACCTCGTGTCAATGACACCTTGGACGAGTTAAATGTCGAAAATTTGTACACAAATTTAGATTTAGCGTCTAGAATTTGGCAAGTTCGAGTCATGGAGGAAGGCGTACACAAAATGGCATTTCAAACTCTTGAAGGGCAAATGGAATGGGTGGCCATTCCTTTTGGATTGGGCAATGCTCCAGCGACCTTCCAACGAATGATGAACGAGATTCTACGAAACTTTTTAGACACCAATTCGTAACTTTTTACCTTGATGTGACGCTTGTATTTACAGTCGTACACTAGAGGAACACATGGAACATCTGCGTTTTATTTTGCAACGTTTCCATGAGGAGGGTCTTAAACTGCGTTTTAAGAAATGTTTCTTCGGACTGCAAGGTATGGATTACCTTGGGTACACTAATTCCGGCGGAAAGCTCTCGGTCTCGACAAAGAAAGTCGAGGCCGTTAAGGAGTGGCCGGTGCCTAAGACACAACGTGAGGTTCACAGTTTTGTACAATTCTGCAACGTTTACGCGAAGTTCAATTATCACTATAATGATATGTCGACGCCGTTAACGGAGTTGTTGAGGAAGTCCCAGCCACAGAGAGATTGTGATGACGCCTACATGTATGAACGCCATTGAGACTTTCAAACTCCGTATAGTTTCGGGCCCTTCTGGATGTCAACTCGGACGCGATGATTACCGTGGCCACATATGCGTCGGCGGTGGGTATTGCAGTTGTCTTACTGCAAAATCATGGAAGAGGTCTTCAGTCTCTTACTAGGCACATAAACGTAACTGTGTTGAGCGTGGTAACTCTTACTTCGCTTACGAAGTTTTGGTTGTCTCTTAAGTTGTCAACCATGGGCGATGTTACTTTGAAGGGTGTTCCAAGTTTCCAATGGTCTCAAACAACGACACACTTCGCCATCTGCTTAGGCAACCGAATGATAGGCTCAACAAACGGCAAGCGCGTTACATACGCGACTTGCAACCGCTTGCGGGTGCAATGACTCGGGTCTGCCGCAAAGGGAGCAAGAATGAGGCTAACCCTTAGAGCCGACGGGCGGATTTTTACGCAGAACCCGGTCTCCCACTTTTTTTAGTTTGAAATTGAAATTGAAATTGTTTACAACAATACCAGTATTAACCGGCTCCTATCTATGGGCCCCCCGTGCTAAGCCAATGTGGACTCATAAGCGTGAGATAGACCGTGAACCACTAATCACAACCTCTCCATTGGCAGTGACGATACCGTCTAAAACATACACGTAACCAGATTTTTTTCGATCTATACGTAATTTGTTTGGATACAGTATGAAATGAAAAAGTGTCGCTAGTCTTAACGATACGCGGCCTGCTCCAACCGCTGCGGGGATGCTGATCAGCGAAGCTAGTCAACGTGAGCTAGTCGAGGCGAACGTGCCTGACCTTGGGTACCGTGCGACTCCGGTCTTGCCGGAGCTAGGGGGAAAGGCATGTGAAAAAAACCCTCGCTCCGATCTTCGTCGGTCCCGTCTCGATCCGCGCTCTTCCCCGCCCGAGGTAGTAGTTGCTCCTCCCGACGCACTTCGCCACCCAGCCGAGTCTTACCTCATCCTTCGGGGGCTGGGAAGAGTAAATAACTAAGCTGCAGACGGTCTGGGTGGCTCTCCTGCACCCGTGCCAGATTTTCTCATGTCCCCTATCTTTGTCCCGTATGTTTCCAACACCCATCTGATCGCGTTGTGGCCGGCCGTGCCCTCCCCCGGTGGTTTACGTTGTAAGGGGACCGCCTTTACGAGCAGTGTGCCGCTACGATAACCCTAGGCACACTGCATGAGGCAGCCTTTTGATAATCGGGTACCGACTAGGGGAGGGGTGGGTCGGACACAAGGATCGAGTCGCCGAACCGCAAAAAATGTTGGGTACGGGAATGTTTTTCCAAAAGCCCCCCGTACCGGGCTTTTCCGGCGGCGGTCGATCATAAGGATCGACGCCGCCATACCGTGCCGCTCCTCCGACCGCGACCCATTTCCGTCCTGCGTAGTTTCAGGCCTCGCCCCCAGGGTAGACTTAAAACTCTCGCATGGCTGGCGGTTTCTTGCGAGCGCCGTGCCCTAGCGCTGCTTCCCAGCTGTCAGCCGCCAACTGTAACACCCTCGTACCACCGCTGATCCGTCCGTACCCTTCCTCGCCAAAAAACATTCCGCAGACATTGTTCCCGTCAGGACGGGAGAGTATCTGTGAGTATTTAGTTGCTGAAAAAACATATCGGACTGGCCGAGCGGGAGATCCCTGTGCTGGTGTACGGATATTATGTTTTACCAAAACCCTCCGTACATGGCATCCCGACAGCTGTTGATCCCGCGGATCGCAGCTGTCGGTACCTCGTTCAGCCCCCTACCGTGCCAGGCCTGGCACAACTACGGGGTTCCCAGCGCCTACCGCGTGTAGGTAGACTGGTAGAGGTAGGTGCCGACCGGCATGCGAGCGCACCCCCCTCCGGGGCCGCCGCCGCTGCGCCGCCGGCAGGCGCCACTATTTTTGGATGTTGATGTGCTACTTGGGGTTAATCCTCGAAGACATTCGCAGTTGCTCAGAAGCCGTGAAGTCCCGATGGCTTCACAGAATTTGGACGCTGATTAAGGTGTTAACAATAAAAGTCTTTCACATCTGCTTGGCGATTTTGTTTCTATCAAAATATGTTAAGAGCTTTAGCAAGAGTGCCGGCAACTCCTATTTTGCCATTTGATTGATTGTCGTGCGGTTTAGATATCAATCTGAGTCGGAGCTCAGAGTTCCGTGGGACTCAAAGGCGATAGAGACGCCAAAAGTACCCGTCTGTGGCTTCCATCCGACTGTCTTTCGTCCACTCCACCTCGTCCCCATAAAACGAGTCTTGGGAGTATTCCTCGTGAATAAGATCATCAAAATCAGAGCACGACCGCAACGCGTTAATTGTCATTAAATTTAACTGCGCGTTATCAAACACCGGCTAGGACTTCAATCGTAAATCTGGTTTTGACGGAACCTCGCCATCCCTACATATTGGAATTATGGTATGGGGTATAAAGTCCGGTTTCCGACTTGACGGATCTTCTTCGCTCCTAGCTACCTTGCGGTACGCAAGTGCCATCGTGCCCACAAACGGTTGCAAGCCCCGCACGTATCGAGCAGCTTGCCGCTTGTTCAACGTGTTGTTTGTTTGCTTGAGCAGATGTCGTGGTGTGTCGTAATTTGTTACGATGGGGAGCTAAGAGCAACCTTCAAGGTAATACCCTCAATGCTTAAATGCCTCGCATACGGTCAAAGCTTCTAAATCGTACGCCGAATAGGTGTTGCTATGTTCATCTAGATTCAGCTTACGCGCCCAATAAGAGATTCGTTGAAGTCGTCCTCCTTGGTCTTGCATCACGCCATCACGACTGCCGCAATCTCCATTGTCGAAGCATACGTAGCCACGTCAATCATCGCGTCCGAGCTGGCTTCCGGAAGGATTAAGCACGGCGCGGAAATGAGCCGTAACTTGAGAGTCTCAAAAGCTTCCAAACATGCAGACGTCAACGTAGCCTTATGTCGCCGGAATTTCCGTTGTAAGTCCATCAATGGAGCCGTAAGATCATTTAAATGATGGATGAACTTGGCGTAGAAGGTGCAGAGATGCACAAACTTGTTGACTTACTTATGCGTCGTAGGCACTCGCCATTTTTTTACAAGTTAGACCTTGGTCGAGGTTGAAATCTTGCCGTTCGACAAAGTGTAGCCCAAGTACTCCATATCTGGAAGACCGAAGAAACATTGCTTAAGACGCAACTTCAAGTTCCCCACCTTAAAACGTTGAAGCACATGGCGCATGTGCTCGAGGTGTTCTTCCGAAGTTCGATTGCATACGCACACGTCGTCGAGGTTGAGATTGACGAACTTGTGCAACAAGTCACGCATGATGTCGTTGCTCATCCGTTTAAATGTAACATGAACAGTGTCCAATCCGAAAGGCATGGCAGCCCACTCCATAAGACCATCATGTGTTTCAAACGTTGCTTGTAGACTTCCTCTTCACGAGCTAGAACTTCCCAAGAGCCAGGCGCTAGAGCAAGATGGGTGTAGAAGTTCGCATCATCGAGTGTGTTGTCCACACGCGGAAATGAGTAAGCATCTTTACACGTAACATTATTAAGGCCACGTCGGTAAATGCACAGTCGAAGCGAGCAATTAGTTTGCGCACAAAACGAATTGGAGAGTCGAACTCACTATAACTCGGGGGAATTAGACTAACCTCCACTGCGTCTTTAAGCTGTTGATTCAGCTCAACGCGCTCCGCATGTGACAATCTCTTAAGACTATGACGTTTCATCAGGGCAATTGTTTTTACGGCCCGATGTCGTAAGACGACCCTTATACCGTCTTATATGCGGTTAATCCACGGGCTGCAACAACTCCGGGTAGTCGTATTAGAGCAAAGTCCGGAAGTCGTTACGTTGTTCTACCGTAAGCTCCTCTCATAATAAGTGAAACTCTGCCTGCTGCTCGGTAGTTGGAGTGGCGTTAATCAAGAAAAATTCAGCGTTATGTCCCCTTTTTCGGCGCGTATGTGCGTGAGCTTATGAACTTTACCAAATGACATTAGAACATACTATGGACGTCGTTCTTCAGAATGGGTGTCCACTTCAGTACCTTCCATGATATTAAAACCACGCGTCATGTCGAATTGCAACGAGGCTTACTCGCCAACCATTGTACACTGAGCACTAAAACAGCATCGCGTAAATCACTTGACGTAAAAATTCAGCTGAAACTCGTGCCGAGCCAGCTCGAATGAGATCTCACTAACTTCCGAAGATGTCACACGTTGTCAGTTGGCAAGTCGAACTGGGGTTTTGACCCTAGACTTGCGTATTGGAAGCGAAAAGAATCGTACGAAGTCCTCAAATACGACGATAAGCGTCGCATCGCAATCGACAAATCCAAAAAAATCTGTCCACAATCAAGAGTTTTGACGTTCAGCTCGGTTCGAACTAAGCGGCGAGCTTCAATGAGGTCCCATGAAGCAGTTACTGGGATTCATGAATGCGCGATGGGTGAGCGTGCATGAAGTCGATGTTAACCTGAGTCTTGGTAAACTTGTGCCATTGGGGCGTCTCTTGGAAATCTTGTAACTTTGTAGTTCGATGTACCTCGTTCAACCGGTGCCAGACAAGTGGAATGTCATCATCACTGAAGTGCGTCATGAAGAGCACATATTTGCCTCGTCGTCCAAGTAACGACTTGATGCACACATCAGAGATGTGAGAGATGTCAAACTCCTCCTCGTCTCCTTCTGGAATAATCACCGGGACAAGTGGGCGTAGTGAAGCAATGGAGCAGGGTCGGAGGTTGATCACATGAAACACATTATGTAAGCGTATTGTAGGAAGTTTCAATCTGTAAGTGTGTTTCTCAATCTGATCTTCCATTGTGAAAGGTTCCAATCACATTGGACGCGTCTCGTCAACAGACACAGGACGCGTCCCGTCCTGTATGGGGAATCACATTCCACATAGGAAACCTCGCTTGGCGCGTCATCTGCCTAGTTAGATTAACCGTGCGTACATGTACGTACTGGGAGATACTGGTAGTACACTACGCATCAAAGCCCTTGTTAATATTGCAATAGCGACGTACCCAGGTTGTACGTCCTTCCGATGGAAAAACACGAACAAGATTTAGTAATGAGTACATGTACAATGTCCTATAATGTACTGTTGCATGACTGTACACGTCACAAATGGGTTCGATGTCACAAAAGCGATCTCATGGTTTGGAAAATACACCACGTGGATGGACTGTAGCGCACTTTTTATCTATTATGGGATTGGGATGCGGAGTCATCTTAAGTACTGCGTATCGATATCCAAGTGCCTCGGGCAAATGTGTGGTACATATACCACAAATGAGGTACATTTACCACATAAAGACCCCGAAATAGGAGGGAAATTGCTCCGAATATAATCATTTTTATTCATTCTCCTTATCAAGATACGTATTTTGAGACTCCAAGAGCTTGATCATGCGGTCATATCATTGGGGGAGCGCTGACCGGCCGTACGACTTCGATCCCCCGCCAATCACGCAGACGACACCCATGCGAGAGACAATGGGAGTTGGTAGCCGGGTAGCGGCTCGCCGCGGGCCTTTAGAAGACCCAAAGCCGGGCAAGGTTTGCCGACAACGTGCCTTGAAGTTTGGTCGCGTCGCGGAGTCGATCGGTTTAACGAGTGGCGTGTGTTGTGGGATGATGGCGCCGCATCTACCGAAAAGGCGAACTATTTAAAGCTGCAACCCAACAACGCAGCTCTTTTCCTCCAAGTGTGCACTCCTGATTAATTTCATCCGCTAGGAAATTAAAAATATGCTGTTGTGAGTCTTTTCTGTGATTTTCGCCGGCAGTCTTGTGGTGTGTGGGTCGGGCTTGGCATTTTCCGACGTGGGGGTGAAACGCAGTTTTTACATCTTTTGAAACAAAATTCAAACTACACGCAGCTTGAAAATAACGTCCTTGTTATCTTTGTATGCAAAAGGCATAACAACAAACACCATCATATCCAACTGCTGCTTTCGTCCCGCCTCGCCTCGTCGTCACGTCCGTTCCTTTAAGCACACCATCGCCAACCTTGGCAACCGCTCAACCATATGCTACTTTGCTCGCCGCTACGGGCACGTTGGCAGCCCGCCCTCTTCATGGAGTTCATCATAAAAGCACGACGGAGTGCACAGTGGACTCTTCACGCATCGTTCCCGCAAGCGTGAACCTGCAAGAAACGCCATGCCCAACATCTATCCCTCCTACGGATGTGATCTGCCCGGCGAATTCGGAGAGTGGGCTCATCGGAGCGTCGGCGAATGCCCAATCCGGTATTTAGCCCAATGTGCTATCACGTGCACAAAAAATCCCGCCCGTCTTTCCGTATTTGGGCTCGCCATTAAACGATATTCACTACTTGGACTCGCACGAGGTCGATCCTACTCTTGAAGAGGGATTTCCTAGCGTTGATTTGGACGAAGAGGAAGCGAAGGCGTTTCGCAAGAGGTACCAGCCAACTATCCAATCGCGAGTTTACTAGTTATTCAACCTCCCGAAACTAGCGTCGTCGTGAAAAGCAAGGATGCGTATGCTACGTGGAAGGTCGCTGGCCCCGACTATGACCCTCCCTCAACTATCGACAGCGCACTGAAGCAACATTACGTCGAGCCAATCATGAGTTACCTGGTTTGCGTGGGGGAATCCCTGAACGCGATGGCGTTGTCGACCTCTTGGCGATGTGGCTTCGCCTGTATCCGGGCAACATCGACGACGACTTAGAGCGTATGAATGCCTCAGCACTCCGCTCACGTAGTACCTTTCGACTTGTAGATGTCTGTGAATGGGTGCGTATTTGGGGGCTTATCTTGGTTGCACGTCAGTTCAACCACAAAGGAAAATATTTGTGGGGTGATCATACCTCAACAGACGGCATACGTGAAGCGCCTTGTTTCCAGACGTACATGGCCCACTGGCGCTTTGAGCAAATACGCAAATTAGTGAAGTGGGCGAAGGCGAACACCTCCTCTGCGGTACCGGAATGGAGGACGTTCGAAAATGGTGACAAACTTCAATACAAATAGAAGTGAAGTGATGCACATTAGCGCGTGGGGAACAACGAATGAAAGTATGAGTGCTTATCAACCGCGCGTAACGAAGTGCGGAGGCCTCCCGAGTATGAGTTACATCAAGCGGAAGCCCAAACCTTGGGAACGGAGCTCAAGACACTCGTCGACGCCGTAACTTGAGTGGTGACATGCACGGAGATTCAAGAAGGCAAGCAAGGTATGCAGGAAAACAATATGCTCGTGAGTTTGGCGTTACCACTGCGTGCACAATTCGAATGGCGGAGCAAGGAACAACCAACGGTTCCACAACACTTGACGACAGCCGGTCCGCATTTGTTAAGGTGTTTCCCTTATCGATTCACAAATACTTTACGCATATTTATGATGCTCGACTTTCAAGTTAGTAACTTACATGTTGTTCTTGGAAAATGTGTAGGCCAATGTTCAATTGTCGAAGCGCGGACGCCACTTCATCGGGTGCGTGAAGACGAGCCACGCACTTTTCCCCAAGGCTTTCTTGACGACTCATCTTAAGGATAAGCCACCGGGAAGTCGTTGTATTTTGACGGCTACAGTTGATGGTGTGGACCTCCAAGCAATTGGGTACAAATACAACGAGCGTCGAGTGCTATTTTTCGTTGCCACTGTTGGTGCGGGTAGAGTGCGCGATGGTGTACCTTACAAGCAACGTTGGGCCGACGAACACATGGATGTGACTACCCGTGACATCCCTCGTCTCGACTTCTTGTCGCAACACTTTTCGAGGAGTCCAAAGGTCGACAATCACAATCAAAGCATACAACGCGACTTCATGTTAGAGGAGTTGTGGTTAACGCAAGATTGTTTGTTCCGTTTGCACACTACCATTTTCGGCATTCACTTCACCGATTGTTGGAAGCTTTGCCGCTAGCCGCCACCACATGCATGAATACGATCCTCTGGCATGCCAAGGAGTCGTCGCCTTTGCGGACCGCTTGGCCAAGGTTCTGATTTACAACGGCTTAGCCGATACGGCAAGCATTGCTCGCCGCTCGGGGCGTCCGCCGCAACATGTACTACGCGATGTGACCAACATGCCCCCCCGCTTCACCATAGCTCGTCTCATATAGACATCGGCAAAACGGGGAAGACCAAGCAAACTCGCTGCGTGATATGCTACAAAGATGAAAATCGCGGGTCACTTGGACTGCATGTAAGTGCCGCGAGTTCTCTTTCGCCATGTTCATCCTGAGCAAGAAGCGGAAGGTCATTTGGTGTACTCGACATCGCGACATGACTGCCGCCGACCTTGCCGAGTTTGGAGTCACCCGCGCGGAGACGGCGCAAATGAATGCGCTCATAGCCCCCGCACCTTGAATGCTTAACCTTTTGGTCAGCTTATGCAATAAAGTGGGACCTATTGTTTGCTTCTCCGCAGTGCGCGGTTGACCTTTGTGCTGGAGATGTTGTTTTCAAACGGCGGTGTTCATGATAGTTTTTTTCTCACTTCCGCCGCCGCCGCAATATTCTAAGACGCCTTTAATAAATAAGGGCTAAATTAAATATTTCACGTATGTGGTAATGGTATGTGGTGTGTTCCATGATACCACAAATTTGCCCGCTAGGCACTAGCATTATTAGAATTATAAAATCATAGATGGAAAGTTGGAAACACAGGATGTGTTTGCGTGTTCTATTACTACCATACATTGAAAGCGACTGCGCGCGCGCGCGTGTGTGTGTGTGTGTGCGCGTGTGTGTGTGTGTGTGTGTGTGTGTGTGTGTGTGTGTGTGTGTGTGTGTGTGTGTGTGTGTGTGTGTGTGTGTGTGTGTGTGTGTGTGTGTGTGTGTGTGTGTGTGTGTGTGTGTG
>JAPMLY010001865.1:0-75792 GCA_026401115.1 Tetraselmis chui | reverse complement strand
ATGACCTGCTGGACGAAGACCAAGCCACAACAGACCCCGACGCGGTGCGCCTATCCTCCTCCGGACCTCTCATCCTCCCTTCTGACTCCCCCCCGGCCGAGAAGCCCAACCCCCGTCCCTAACTCCACCACAGACGGGCCGCCCGGCCCGGAGGTTCGACCCCACACCCAATACCCTTATCCTCCCCGTGACATCCGTCCTCACCTTGTAACCAATTCTGGCAGGGCCTCCCTCCCGACCCACTTTAACCCTAATACTTGCACCATCAAACTACACAATTACATGTATGACCTCAACCTTGAAAGTGGCCTCCCCACCCCTATCGGCCACCTAGACTCCTCAGCTGTCCTTTCCTTTCAATGGGGCCACTACCAAGACCTCTCTAACCTCTACTGCATCGCTACATCCCTCGCCAAACTCCGCTCTGTCGCCCACAATTCCTACACTGTTATCACAAATAATGAGGTAGATAATGTCCATAACCATCGGTTGTACCCCAACCAGTGGACAAACTTCACCAACAGAGGCACACCCCCACGCCCGGGTACACCCCACAACTCTCTCTTAATCCTCACATGGCAACACTCCCACTTTGGCCTCCTACACATAACACACGCCTCAGCCACATGGATAGACTCGCTCCATCACCCTCCTCCACCATCCCTACTCACTCGCTCGCTCTCACTCCTCGCCTCTTGGAATTCTACTCCCCTCCCCCCCCCCTTGTCGGTACCCTCCGCCTCCTCAACCCTCCTCGACAAAATGACACATCTCACGCATGGTCATGCGGTGCACACGTCCTCCTCCACACCTACTTTATTCTCACAGCACCCGCCGACCTAGCATACAACCCCCCCTCTTTCGACCCCCGGACCACTGTCTACTCCCTACACACGCTCTTATGGCACCACACCTTTCGCTCTCGTCCCCTCCCGGTAGGAAGACCCCAACTACTCACCGCTCTCTACCCCCCTCAACCTCTCTCGCCCCTTACTCTCCCACCCCCCCCCCCACCTACCCCTCCCCCCCTCCCTCCCTCCTCAAGTCGACCGCCCCTCCAAGGACCCTCCCAACCCCTCCGCCTCCCTCCCCTCCCCCATCCTCCCACACCACTCTTCCCAACCACTACACCTCATCACCCTCAACACCCGCGGCCTCCACACCTCCATAATGGACGTCGAACACCTCACTACCACCCAGCACCCCGACGTCCTCATCCTCACCGAAACCAACCACGCCACCCACAAATAACGTTGGTGCCTCGCCCTACCCCAATACCTCCTCAAAAGCTCTCGACCCTACTACTCACCTATGCCCTTACCCAACGCAGGCGTCCTCTTCGCGGTCCGCAGGGCCTCGTTCCAATATGCCACTGTCCTAACTCCACCCCCCCCCCCCCACCTCATCCCCCACATCGCCGGCCTAACCCTCGTCCCACACTCAGGAACCCCCTACCTCCTCATAGGAGCATACATGCCCCAGCTCCACACCCCCCAGCTGAACCGCTTATATGCTGAGGTTGCAGCGTGGGGCCTCCGCCTGGCCGACAACCACCCGAACCACCGTGTCCTATGGGCAAGGGACCTCCAATCGACCACCACAAAAGGTACATGTCACCCTGCCTTCACCTCCCTACTCAAATCCCACCTCCAACCCCTCCACCCCCCCATCCCTACCTTCCCCCGCAGCGGAGGCTGCCTCGACCACTGGCTCACCACGCCCCCTACGCCCCTAGTCCTTCCACCGTCCTCTTGCTCGGTCTTCCCCTCCCCATCCCACTTGACTGACCAATCTGCTATCCACCTCGTCATTCATGCCCCCTTCTCTCTTCTAGCACATGCCCCTCCCCCCCCCCACACGCACCACTCAACGCCCAAACTCAACTTTAAACTTCACCTCACACATGACCACATACAAGCGTATCAATCCAGCACTCCCGACCTAATCAACCAAACGGCCACCCTCCACGCAGAAATACTCAACACCCCACATACCTCAGCCTCCCCCGACACCCTTGACACCCTCGCCTCGCAATTCACTACAATTTTCTCCCAACACATGGACCACGCCGCCACCATATGGCCCCTCCTCCCCGCCCAAAAAACCCCCGGCCACCCCAAGCATCCCTCGACCCCACTTGGCTTACTAAAGAAACGCGCAAACACATACTACAACTCCGCAAATGTAGCAAGAATAACGGCCCCCTTCCCATCGCCCAAGCCCTCTTAAATACGTCCGAATATCTGACCCCTGACGCCATAAAACAACCGTGCCAAGCACGCATACGTCACCTAATGCGAGCCACCCCCACATATAACTTGAGGAAAATAAAAACCCGCGCCAACACGGCCTACGACACTTGCCCTAAATCCTCCCACCGCCTATTGAAAATTGAAAGCGGCCTCTTCCCCCCCAACAACGCCACCTCGATCCTCCACCGCATTACCAAACCCGATAAAACTACCGCAATCTCTCCCTCCGCCGTCCTAGAAGCGGCACACTCCCACTTCGTCATCGAACTCAGCCGCGCCACCCCACACGAACTGCCCGCCCCCCCATGGGAACTCCCAGACAACCCCGACAACTTTACCATCGAACCCCGCGGGAACCCCTCTCTCACCGTCGCCGACATGATAACCCGTGACACGTTCGATAAAACCCTTAACTCACTAGGCACAGGAAAAGCCCCCGGCCCCGACGGTATCCCCAACGAAATAATAAAATTCTTGCCACCGGCGACCCGCTCCGCCCTCTTCTCTCTACTCTCCCTCCTCGCCCACAACTCCTACACCCCTCATGAATGACGCCACAACACAACATGCCTGCTACATAAGAAAGGTGACCCCACCCTCCTCGACAACTACCGCCCTATCGCCCTCATGAATAACCTCCTTAAGCTATGGACCGCACTAATCAAAGATGCCGCAGACTCGAAATACGCCAAAACCCACGGCATTCTCAGCGACCAACAAGACGGATTCCGACAACACCGCAGCATCCACGACGCAAAACTCCACGACAAAGACATCATCGTCATGTACGTGGACTTCAAGGGCGCATTCAATGCCGCGGACCACCGCATCATGTTCAAACACATGCGCCAACTCGGTATGCTCCCCACCTTTGTCGACACATGCGAACAACTCTACGGGGTCTCAACCACCGACTACATTACTCCTCACAGCCCCACCCCCTCCATCGACATAAATCGAGGAACCCTACAAGGAGACACCCTCTCCCCTTTTCTATTCACCCTCTTCCTTGAACCCTTCCTTCGATGGCTCACCGTGGGCAGCCGGGGCTATCGCCTAGGCCCTCCAGCCACTAACGTCGACCCCACAGAACCCACAGCCACTTACCCATGACACGGCTTCGCCGACGACCTCAGCCTCGCCACAGGCTCGACCCCCAACATGACCATACAACTCAGGAAACTCTACCTCTTCAGTGCCTACACAGGTATGACTGTCAACATCCGAAAATGTTGCATCACCGGCGCCCTATGGCGCTCAGGCAACGCCCTCACCCTCGCCAACACTACCCTCCTCGCATCCCGCCTGCAAACTCAGTTCATCTCCCTAAACTCCACCCCGGCCCCCATCCCCTCCATTGGCCCCAAGGACACATACCGAGTCCTAGGGGTAGAACTGAACACCTCCCTCAACTTCACCAAACACTGGCACGAACTCAAACGTACCACTGCATCCCTCATCACCGCCCTATCCACCTCCCCACTAACACAATCCCGCAGAATCAGGGTCATCCGTGGACTCCTCATCGGCAAACACTTCACCCTCCAGCTCGGCCTCTTCACCGACTCCCAACTCGACACCCTCGAAGGACAAATATGCCGCGCACTCCGCTCCTCCGTCTCCTTGGTACGTAACCTCCCCTCACCGCCCTCCACCGCCCTACCTCAGACCTAGGATACGGCCTCCCATCTCTCAAAACTCACGCAGCCCAACTTATTGTTTGTCACCTCCATAAAATCATGAACAACTCAGAATATCGAGGCCACATGGCCCGCGCACACATCCGCACAATCTTCACCACATACTCCCACTGGCCTAGTGAATCTATCATGTCAGCCCACTACACCCCACCCACACTCAAATGCTTAGTAAGAGCTCAACGCGACGCCGGTACTTTGTTTCACAACATTCCTCCACTCTCCCTCACCAACCCTATTGCTTCCACAATCCGCGCCCACTTCACCCGACAAGACAACACCCTCCTCGCCTCACTCAGAGAGAGAGCCACACACATCACAGACCCCTACACATACAAACAAGCATACTGCGAATTCTCCCCCCGCAAAACACACGCCTCCCTCCTCCCCCGTCTCACTCCCCTCTGAAAAAATAACATAACCACTTGGCCACAAGTCCTCCTCCGCGCCACCCCCTCCTCCTTCATCCTCAAATCCTGCAAATCCATCTCCAAACTCACGGGGCCCACCACCCCAATCTCTGTCCCCATTCGCCTCCTAGCCGCAATCCTTACCGAACCCTCCAATACTATCCACAACCGCCTCCCCATCACATCCCTCACTCCCAAGCATGCATCCCCCCCCCCACCATTGTTCACCCCTCATGGATTCCCCTCCTTTCCCCACACCTCCCCCGCTCTCCCCCCACCCTCTCATCCGGCATCTACACCTCCCGCACCAATAACTCCACCCCCACTGCACCCACCACACACATAGACACAGAATATCTCTCCCCCTCAGACCACCACTACCCCCCGTGCGATGTTAAGCGCATCATTTCCAAACACAAGGACACATAATACGGCCAAACACAGTACATGGTTGAATGGGCCCCGGAACACCTCACGGAATGGGACATACAAATCCAACTCGATGACGGCTTCCGCCTCATCTCCTCCACCCCCACAGCGGTTTGCCTCCCCACCCCCTCCCCCACCGACTGCTCCATATGCTACGACCCACTACACACAGAACCCACCTCCACCTGCAGCACATGCCCGCACTTTGCCGTCCATTCCCAATGCCGCCCCGCTCAGGGACCCGCCACATGGCAGTGCGAATGGTGTGCTCGCGGCAAACAACACGACCTCATCCGCCTCCACGAGGTCCAGTGGGCACCATGCCTACAACTACACGACACCACCAGTGAGACCCCCTCCGGCCCCACCGCCCTCACCGCATTTAACTCCGGCTTCGTCCCCTCCACCACGCCCATTCTGCTAGAACCCGGACCCCCTCCTTGGTCACACCCCCTAATCACATTCAACCACGACCCCATCCACCCCGACCTAGACATGCTCCCTACCGGTAAATTCGCCATCCACACACACCCATCATTACACGACACCACCGTTCCATGCACTCCCGACGGCCGCGCGATCACCACCCTGAACGGCCCCCGAGTACGCCACCTATTTCAACTCTTCCGCCCCGACCTCTCGCAGCACACGTTCGAAGAGGAGGTCTACCACTTCCTCACCCGCCTAGGCTCCCGATCAGAAATCCACTCACCCACACCCGCCACCACCACCCGTAATAGATGGTCCACTAGAGAAGACCTCCTCACAGCTCTTCGCCACACATTCCACATCCAAACAGAACTCTACTCCGACCCCCTCAATAAATCCCTTCACTCTCACACCTACCACTCTCTATACCCCGAAGACATAGTCTTCTCATCTAGCGGCAGCAATGCCCCACACACGTGGCAAGGCACCAACATCGCCAACCCCGAATACGACCACGAATGCATGCGCCGCGCCATGGAACACGCGATCACCAGCGCACACCTCACAGCCTCTCACACACCCAGCGCAACCATCCTCATACTCCCCCGATGGGAACACACACCCTACCGCCACTCCAAATACATCGACTCCCCATACACCCACCACCTTTACACCCTACCCATTGACGCAAACGGTTAGCACTAGCATCCCGTTGCATAGTACTGATGTACAAGGTAGCTATTTGTCATTCTAGTACTTAGTGTTACTCTATTAGCGGTACTCTATTCCCTATTTGTGGCGGTCGGCCGGCCTTGCCGGTGCCTTCGCCGGCCGCCATCTCTCTCTTCCCACTTCTCTAGTCACCACAACCGGCCCCCTTGTGGGCCCGGCACGACCTCCGTGTAGCTATCCGTTCCCAACTTTAACAGGTTATGGGCCCTCCACCAAGTTACACTATAGAAGAGCGTGTGTAAAGCGCTCGGCGCCACGCTAGTCCTACCTACTCCCACGTAAAAAAGAGTAGAGCGTGTGTAAAGCGCTCGGCGCCACGTTAGTAATTCATCGTTCCACCGACCCCACGCTTCGCCTTCGAGCTGGTTGTCCTACCATCTCCCACGTACTAATGTCCTACCATCTCCCACGTAAAAAGGAGAAGAGCGTGTGTAAAGCGCCCGGCGCCACGTTCGCCCCACCAAGCTTTCTGTCTCACCTAGCCTTTAGCCTACCGATGCTCTCGACCGGATATGGTTTTTCAGACCGACCCGCGAAAATCCGGCCCGTGCGTACTTTAATTAGTACTGTTATTGTTTTATCCCAAGGCAATGCCGCGACGCTCACCTTACTTAGCGAGGAGCTTAACTTTCCCACGGCGAAAAGGGGGAGTCAACACGAGCGCCCGTCTACGTTTTTTTTGCGTGCCTACATGCTCCTAACGGCCTTGTTGGCTGTGCTTCTTCCTCGCCGGTCGCTCTCATGCGTCGGCTAATTCTCCCGTGGACAGTTTTTCCCGCTACATGTCAGAATAGTACATTACGCAGTACATTTGGAACCGCTTCATATCGGCAACTCGCCGGTAGCGGCACGTTCTTGTGAGCGCATGTCGCTACACCTACCCGGCTTGAGGCACACGCTAAAGCACGACACCTTCGACCAAGATGACACCTTCCTCAACGCAAGCTAGGACGACGTCAAGACCTCGGCTACCTTGAGGGGGGGTGTTAGCACTAGCATCCCGTTGCATAGTACTTATGTACAAGGTAGCTATTTGTCATTCTAGTACTTAGTGTTATGCTATTAGCGGTACTCTATTCCCTATTTGTGGCGGTCGGCCGGCCTTGCCGGTGCCTTCGCCGGCCGCCATCTCTCTCTTCCCACTTCTCTAGTCACCACAGCCGGCCCCCTTGTGGGGCCGGCACGACCTCCGTGTAGCTATCCGTTCCCAACTCTAACACAAACACCTTCCTACCCCCCGACCAACACACAGGACACCCCACCCCTACCCCATTCGGAACACGCTGGATGATCGACATCTACCTCGTCGCAAACCCCCTCGCACTCTCCACCCTACCCTCATACGCAGCCATGACCGCACTCCACAACACCCTCGAGTCTATCTACGACACTCACCTCCCCAACCCCACCATCACCATCCCTCCACCTCACCTCTTCGCCACCTACTCACCTCACTCGGCAGGCATCTACCACCTTCCCCCAAACCCAACTCACCCCATCACATGTCCCCTCCCGGAACGCATGCAACTAACATACCCCCCCACCAGAGGAACTCTTGCTTGGAATTGGCAGGACTTTGCATACACAGACGGCTCGAAAAAAAGAGGCTCCTCCCCCCTAGGAGCAGCCCCCACCCACCCCGCCTCGGACACCCGCATAAAAATCCTGGTGACCTCTACCCCTCCCTCGCACACTATAAATCGCGCTGAATTGGATGGTATAGACATAGGCCTCCAACTAGGCCGCACCCACCTCCTTACAGACAGTGCGTGCTCCCTCCGCCTCATACAAGGCTACTTGAACTGCCCATCCGCTTACCGCCACATCATCCATCGCGATACACTCCTCTCCATCACACACCCCCTCAAAACCCGCTGCAACGTTGGCATCCGTACACACCTCGGCAAAATTAAACCACTCACTCGGAAACGACCTCGCAGACACTCTAGCTAACCAAGTCGCGGATGGTCACCCACCCGACACTACATACACCACAGGCTTAGAGGTCACGATAGGCCAATGGACCTGGCCATACACCCTCATTCCACAAACACTAGGGGAACCTATACCCTACAAATACACTAACCTAAAAGTTGACGCCCACACCTACAACACCAAACACACACACACACACACACACACCTCTCGCAAACATCCAAACACGGTGTCCTCCTCGCCCGCGCCGCGGAGGACGGCGCCGACTCCTCTTTCCACAAAAACACACAACACTCACAAATATCCAATTCACCCACAAGCAAGAATTCATGTGGGGAGTCCACAACACCCGCCTTCTCACACACAACCCCACCCTGCGTTGCCCCTTGTGTGGCCAATTCACTAGCAATGGCCACATGGCCGGTAACTGCCCCACCATGAATGGCCTAAGACAGGACCGACACAGCAGCGCGCCGCAACTCCTACTCTCCCCCTTGGAACGCCACAACGGAGGACGTTGGGAGACCATCGTTGCAGACTTCGGTAACAAACCCATCAAATCATTCGATTTCCCCACTCCCCCCCACACCCCTCTTGACTGTCACCCCCATCACCCCACCCACATGCCCACCCGACTTGTTGCTGCTGACGAAGGTCTCTCGCCCGACTCTCTAACCTCGTGCCCCGCCTTCCTCCCTCCCGAGATTCTCCCCCCTGCGCTACGACCCCCCGCGCACAAACCCGATTTCAACCGCCTCCTCGAACCCCGATTCGTCGGCCCCACAAACGGTCGCCGCCGATACTCATCAATTAAGAAAATTCAGATAATAGGGGAGTGGAAATACTGCACAGACCAAAACCTATCCCATACAGCCCATCTGATTCGAGCCAAATACACACCCCTCGCAAATGCCATCCGCAATCACTGGCCAGGTACCGAGGTCGACATCCTCCCCATAGTCATGAGCCGCACGGGTGCACCACACTCATCCACCATCGCAAGTCTCACCTCCCTAGTTACCGCCCGCACCGACCCCCTGACAAACTCATCTCCAAAGCACGACTCGACACATCTCGCATCCTTGCACAACTCCACACGCATACTGTCCAATGGCTTCACCATCTCCTACTCATATATTGCATCAAATCCCGCACTTCAACTCGCCACGCCTCCACACACTATACCTTCGCACGCCCATTAATGCACGCTGCCTTCAATCCGCATTGCACACTCCCCGGGGGGGAGTAAAACCCCCGAAACACCCTTGGAGAGGTTGGATTTAGGTGGTTAACGGTCTAGCCATGACTTGTAAGTTCCCTGTATGGCATAGTTGGGACGGCCCAAAGACAGCCACCGGCGCGTACGGTATTTGGTGTAAACCGGCGCATACGGTACATGTTGTAAACAATTTCAATTTCAATTTCTCGTAGGAGGTTAAAAGTTCGTTGAAACTCGTGACGAGCCAGCTCGAAAGTGATGTCATAGACAGTCGAAGATACCACACGTTGGCCATTAGCAAGTCGAACTGGAGTCTTGGTCTGGGACTTACGAATCTGTAAAGCAAAGCGTCTTACGAAGTCTTTTGGCACGAAGTCAAGAGTCGCAGCGCAATCGACTAATCCAGAAATGAGTTGTTCACCATTAGGTGTTTTAACATTGAGCTAAGTTCGAATTAAGGGCCGAGCTTCCGTGGGGTCCGTAAACATGGCGGCAGCTTTCGGGGAAATGCGTTTCAGCGTAGCGATGGTCTCTTCCGTGTCATTTGAAGGTACACGTATTGAGATGGGTTCATGAGGAGTTGTTGTCGGAACTTGGTCGTAAAAAGGACAATCAACATCGATTAACCATAGCTAAACATGCCAAGGAGCTAAAGCAACCACCTCCTCATGGGTCGTATCGTCCAACGACTGACGTGTAAACGTCCTTGTTGGGAATTCTTGGTAGAGTTTCCAGTGTCGAGTGAGCTCGTTGAACTTAGCCCACTTAGGTAGAATGAAAATATCCATTGTAGATCTTGGAGTTGAACGCCTACAACTCTCATAGTGGTGACCAATTTGCTCAGCTAACTCCCAGGATGGATTAATGAGCACACGCTCTCCACACAAGTCTATCTCTGGGATCGAATAACTCGGCGAACAATGAGGTAAGTCACTAAGCGAGTTAAGACCCTCATCATCAGCACAGCCCTTCAAGGTAAAGTCAACCCGTGTGTGCAGAGGTTTAAAAACAGAGTCAACCACTTTCCAATCAATTGAACGTTTGGTTACACACTTACGACTCTCTCTATGCTTGTTCTGACGACGACGACCTCATAATAACGTTGCTAGTGTCACTATTGTAGTCGATGGAGGTGTCGAGAAGGTTTTGACATGTGTCGCTAGCAGTGTCTCAGGAGGCCCACAAGATGTATCCGGCTGCTCCAATTCGTCCGTAGAACCGCCATGCCAATATCATTGCTCCTTCGAAGGAGCACCCATCGCCTCTTTTACCTTTAAGCTATGGGCATTGGAAAAGACGGTGTCCCTTCTTGTGGGACTTGAAGCAAAGCCCCTCCTCAGTGTGGCGTTTACGCTCATGTGGGATCAAAGCTCAAGCGATGAAGCCGAAGTCGATTCGGCCAGCGTTTGGAGAAGTTCGGCCACGGCCTCCACGTCCACCTCCGCGACCACGACCTCTTCCAAACCTTAACCCTCAACACGTTTCCAAATTTTCGATGCCCCAACCAATGGGTCCTCATTAGGTCGCTTCTTGGTAAGTTGCCCGCCTCCATGTGTTGTCGATGGACCAGCTGTTGACTTAGCACGACCCATGTGTGGCGAATTAGTAACGATGTCGTTGAGGAAATATTGTAGCTCCACCAAGGGTAGAGTGTAACCCCTTTGCTGTGAACAATGGGACTTGGCTTGGGTTTGAAGTTAGCCGTTCCACTGATAAAGCAAACACACTGAAAATTGTGTGTATGAGGTTGGCGAGACCTTCGTAAAAAGTCGTTGAACAACTGAGTGTAGGCGGCGCAACTCAAGTAATTCCCCTGCGTAATTCCTAGCAAAGCGTTAATTGGGTCGTCGCGAATGTTGGGCAACAAGGACGTCTTACGAAGCTCCTCTACCAAAAAGTCGAAATAGTCTGGAATTACATCTTGATGTTTACGGTTGAGCCACCATATGTTCAGAGGTCCAGAAAATCAAGAAGGAACCCACACAACGACGTCTTCAGAATCACCAGTAATTCCTAGCATGGCAAAACGTTGAGGTTGCGTCTCGAGCCAATCTTCAAGCTCACGCGGCTCACGACTTGACTGAAACTTAGAATTAATTGCAGCCTTACGATGTATCTTAGTGCGAGTTACGGACAAGCTAGCAAAATTAGTTGTAGGGGCCGGGACTCCCATGCGTAAATCGGTCGGAGTCTCACCACACAACTGATTAATGTAGCTCTAATGAGCATCCACACATGGCTAGAGTCGACACTTGAAAAGCGAGAGTAGAAAAAACTGTCTCGGGAACGACGTGTCCTCGTGACAAAAAACATGGTGAGTAGTAACAGCTCGACGAAAGTCTCCCATTGAGTCACATAACCAAAGTGAAGTAACTCGTACTTACGTTTTAGCGCTGAAAGTAGTCCATACTTAGTCGGCGGAACGCGAAAGCCCGTCAATGTCAATCATTGTTGCTGCGACGTAAGAACTAAATGGGTTAAGGGTCGACACGGCAGTAACAACTTGCTCGAGGGGTGCGCAAATTAGATGTCACATAGGGAACCGGAACATATGCCGAGAAGATGTAAGCAAGTTGACGTCGACCTCCATGTAATGCGACTCGAACCGGAGCATCACTCAATAGGGTTAAGTCATCAGAGGTCAAAGTCAGGCTAGTTTCCTCTAGTAACTCGCGAACAACGGCATCAACAAGCTCTTCGTTCGGCAAGATCGAACCAGCAAGAAACCTAGCTTTACCAGTACGAGATTTACGCTATAAAACTAGTTTAATGTCCTAGGCTTTGGAACCACCGACATGTGATACGACCACCACGTAATGACCAAGTCCGAGAGAAGCCATTTTTGAGTTAATAAAGCACCGTCGAACAAATCAAGCGACATCGAAAGCGTGTGTCGACCAACGAGCTTCGAAGCCAGTGTGGCAGCTGGCCTTCTGAAGGCCATCTGCGTACACAAATATGTTCTTTTCAGCCTCTCGTTGTTGCCTTTGTAGGTGGAAGTGCATATGGAGGGAGAGAGATGAGAAGATGTTTGACAATTAGTGTATAACCATATATTGTAATCGAACAAAGGAAGTGTTAAACGGTTTTGTCGCCTCTCTATATTGCACTAGGCTTAAATTGCTTTCCACCTAGTTAGCTTGCACATGCTCTTGCTTGGTCCTCGTGCCAGGTGCTAGGGCTTTCCAACTATCATCAACAGACTAGCGACGCGGCTCGTCCAGCCTAGGGAATCTCATTCTGCATTGGAAACCTCGCTTGGCGCGTCGTCTGGTTAATTGGATTTAGTGTGCGTACATGTACCGATGTACGTACCGGGAGGTACTTGCAGTATAGTACGCACCAAAACCCTCGCTAAATTGCAGTAGCGACGTACCCACGTTGTACGTCCTTCCGATGGAAAAGCACGAATTGGAATTAGTAATGAGAACATGTACAATGTCGTGCAATGTATTGTTGCAAGACTGTACTCGTCACAGCAGCATCGCCCAGCGCCCGCCGTAAAACCAGGTATGCTCACTAGGTAGCGGCTAGTTGTTCGCCGCGTAGACCATTTGGGCCCCCTTGACCGCCATTACCGCCGCGGTCGAAAAAATCACCGACAAACTATGCGATGTCCAGCCATACGCGATGTTCGTCGTCTCGTGCAGCTCCACGGTCACCGGAGAAAGCATCAACGCTATCGCGCCCTAACTGACGCTCCGGCGGGCAATCTTCAAGGTAAGGCAGAAACTTAATAGGGAAAGCTACGCGGGTGAATAAAAGAGACGAAAAAAATATAAAATTTTGCGGCGGCAGTTTCATATTATAAAATGAGATTATGCTGGATGATGACAAGCAGCGACGCGGAAAACTTACACGATATTCTTCAGTCCTAGATTCTTCCCGTGCAAAACGTTAAGGAAGCTAGCGAGTCTTCCAACTTCCCTGAAAATGCAGTCGGACAGACTAGATGAGTTGCAAGACGTTAACAAGCGAAACGTGCCGAGCTGCCACGAGCAGTCGCTAGAGCGTGCGGGGAATAGAAACGCGAGAGCAAGCACATGCAATTACGTCTAGTAAAGCGAGGGCGTCAACGTAGCAAACATACCTCATCATGTTGAATTGCCAACTTCTCACTCTAGTCGTGACATCCCCTAGAAACTTGGTAGTTTGCTTTTTCCACTCGCTCGAGCCGTGTGGCATATTCCATTCTAGAAGCGACGCTACCATGTCCGGCTCCTCGGTGTAAGCGCCTACATATCGAGCTAATACCTCCGCCCGCTCCTCGCTCGGCCACTCGATAGTCCCAATATCTCGAGAAAGGGGCACGGCTTTCGCAACATATTTCCCGACTTACCCACGCAAAGCTACCCACAGGGGTGGAGCCGGTGGTTCCGTCATGGGAGGAAAAGGTCAGTAGCGTCCGCTCGGTCTCGCGAAGGTTGATTGGTGTGAGCGGTCGGAACGGTCGGTCGTGAGCCGGTGAGCTGTCGGTACATATTGGTTGTGAACAGTAAGAAGCCATATAATCTCACAGATTCTCCGCGGTTTCTATTTGTAGTACATCGTACCTAGCCTCGTAGGTAGAAGGAGAGAAGGAATTGTAAATCAAAAATATAAAAGGTCAAACGTACCATATAGAACATTTACGTAGTTATGTACACCCGCACCCGCTACCTTCAGTCGCGAGGGCTGGTTAACGATGTCGCATAACGATGTCAACGATCCCACGCTTCAGACGACATCGTTGACCAAACCTTAGCGATTGTAATAATGGATGTCCATAACTACTGATATGTTCTACATGGTACGTGTGATCATTTTTCCTACGAAGTACGTTACATTATGTACATGCGATACAGTAACGACAAAATGACACTATTGCAATATTTAAGACAATACGCGATATCTTGTATTACGTTTGATCATCGCTAGCGATGATCAATATTATGAGTACTCTCGTACAATTATGGATGGAGGTATCGTGATGAAATCGTGATGTACACGTAAGCAATATATACGTCGTCATCATTACGTAAACAATATGCGCATTATCGGTCTGATATATTACGGATAAAATATTGCACTTCGATAATATCGGGTGGTCAACGGTACATTTTATATTCTATCGCTATATACAGGTCCATTGTACGTCAAAAAACAACAACTCACATATTTTTGGGCGAGAAGAGCGGGGTTTAGTAATATATATATAGATATTTATATACATATATTCTAGAAGCATTGCGATGATACGTTTGTATTCCGCGAACTGCAGCAGTACAATCGCGGGTATATATGCAATGCTTCTAGAATCTCTGCTAGTCTGAGGACGGGCGCGTGTATGTGTATTAATTTTGAAAGACCCCGGGCCGGCGGGCAGGTTTACTGTTTACTCCAGGGTTGTGCTGAAGTCCGAATCTGAGAATTCAGACTGAACTTAAGTCACTTCAGGGACTTCAACCTGAATTCAGTTGAACAGTGTTCAGGCCTGAATTCAGATGAGACTTCAGGATCTGAATTCAGGCTGAAGTGACTTCAGTTCAGTTGTTCAGCTGAATTCAGGTCCTGAACTGAATACAGCCTTAATTCATGTCAAGACTTTAGACAGAAGGCCCGCCAGAAGTGACCTAAAGATCCCCCTTAAGCGTTTTGAGCCCTTCATGAGCAGAGGGCATTCATCTAGAAACAATGCGTCCATGCATAACTGGTGCATGACACAGACAGAGGCAAAGGATATGTAATATGTAAAATCAAATTTACATGTTGCATTGATTGATGCGCGTTCAACAAGAAACAATGGAAATGCATAATTGGTGTGAAGCATAGACAGAGGCAAAGGATGCATAATATATGACAAAAAAGCCTACCATAATACTTATTGCTGCTCAACTGCTCTCATCATCGCTGTCTACTAAGTACCTCTCCATGTACGCGTGGTAATCAAGCTCACTCTGCACGCTGGCCTCTGACTGGTCGAAGACGATCCTCTCGCACATGGCAGCCGTCTCCCTAGCCTCTTGAAGCTCTGTTTTGATGTGAACCTCACGCGCCAAGGATGCGTTGTACGCTTGCGGGCCAAGCCCAGACTTCAAGATGCTGGCCACCTCTGCAGAAAGATCCAGATTCTTGGTGATAAAAACTGTCGCCGCCATGTTCTCCACGCCCATCTTGTTTCGCAAGTGTTGGGTAACCAAGCCTGCCAGTGAAAATATCCTCTCGCACTCTATCTGACTCGCCGGAATGGCCAACATAATGCGAGCAAGCTCTGCAACCACGGGGTATTTGTGTTCGTTTAAACACCACCACTTCAACACATCACAAACCTGACCTGGGATAGGGGCAGCCTTATCCTGGCGAAACGCTTTCAGCTCAGTCTTTGCCAGGCTCAGACGGTACTCTTCCTCAGCAGCGACAATATTCTCATCGGCGTCACTGTCGTCATCATCACTGCTTTCATCGCAGAGGGCGACACGCTTCCTGCGCATCGGTTCTTCACTTCCAGGCAGCCCAACATCAACAGCAGCTAATGCCTTCGCGTCATCGTCTCTGCTTTTGGCAAGTGCACACAAGGCAGGTAACAACACCTTGACCTCATACTCTCGCATAACCACTTTGGCTGCACGTCTGCAGTTTCTTTCCTCCGTATATGTGCCAGTGTTGGCAATGGTGAAGATCTCGCCAAGGCAGAAGCGCGGATCCAGCAATGTAGCCATAACCTCATGCCCTCGGCTCTCATCATATTCAACAAAGGGGGCCATCATTGCATCCATGTCTGTCAATATGCGGTTCGTCATAGCATGCTGGACATCCCTCAGGTTTGCATCCAGCTTGTCGCATGACCACAAAGTAAGCAACTTAATTTGAAACACAATTGCAAGCAATGGGGGGAGGGGGCCTTACGTTGAAGCGTCCTCCCCCCCATCATCATGATCCACAACGTGGGTTGTCATAGGTGCGTCCAATTTCGTGGACATTGTGCGCTGTAGCTTAGCAACTGAGTGGAGTGCATCAGACAGTAGCCAATGCGAGTTTTGGGATTGTGCCTGTGTGTCAATCATGCAAGGGTCGCGGAGCACATCATGGACAGCCTGACTGACCTCCCACTCAGTGGCAGTGGGCTTCCTGGTGCGCAAGTGTTGAGTCTCCGGCATTTCACCATACAAGTAGTCGATGACGGCCTTTGCTTGCAGCAAACCTGCCAGCATCCCAAATGTCTAGGCAGCACAAAGCAACAAAATGTAGTCAGTGGAATGAAAAAACAATATACCATAATACGTGAAACTAGGGGGGGGGCTCACGCTGGTGAATCTTGTCTTCACTGGTGTCACAAACTTAGTCACCTTGACTTTCATAGCAATGCATGCAGCTCTGAGTGACGCCCAACCCTTGGAAGACTTCTTTGTCCATGTGATGCAAGATTGGAGTTTTTTTGCGACTTCGGAGAACTTGAAAGCCTACTCACAACAAGTTCAATAATATTAGACACATGCATATTGTTTCATGATAAAACAAAATGCAAAGCAAGCAAGGGTGGGGGGGGGGGGGCTCACCTCCAAATTCATGCGCTTTGCTTCTAGGACAGCGGCATTGCACGCTCCATTGATTTTGTGTGCAAAGCACAGGGTCACATGTGGTACCCACGCACCTAACGCCCGGCAACCTGTCAGCCCTTGTTTGGCAAGGACTACCGTGGCAGTTGCCAAGTTGCCCCCGCCATCCTTCACCACAGCAGCCACTCTGTACAACAGGTCATACTCTTCCAGAATTGTTTTTATGCGTGGAGCAATTTCCTCGCCTGTGGAGCTGTCCTTGCACGATATGATGCCGATGCGCTTGTGGTGCCATTGTCACTGTTTGTCGATGAAGTGGATGTCGACAGAGAGGTTATCCTCAGTTTTCCTGGACATCCACAAGTCAAAGGTAATGGCAACACCTCTAACACCAACGAGCACACTCTTAATATGTTTGCTACCCTCAGCTTTCAGAGCGGGCAGCAAAGTGTGTGTAAGTTTTGTCCTAGAAGGCAGTGGCAGTGTAGCATCCAAAAACCAGATGAAGGCTTTGAAGAGAGGGTTCTCCACAATGGCGAAAGGTAGCCGACAGAAAACTACGAGGAGTGACAGCAGCCGCCAAAATAGTTGCACCCTAGGGTCAGAGGTGGGTCTCTTCTTCGTGGACTTGAAGTGGTCGGCGACGCTTGGCCGTTTCTCCCCCTCTCCTCCGGAGGAGGCAGAAGCCGCAGGACGACGTTTCGGACACATGGCATCACTCAACTGTGGCACACGACAACAACAAGACACGATGCGTGTTAGCACTTAGCAAGGTCAGACTCGCATGTCCATTGTCCATTCACTGAGTGAGGGGGGGGGGGCGTACCTTCGCGTACTCTTGCCTATGGTACCTCCAAACGTGGTACTTGAGTCCGGTGTTTCCATCGGCAGGTCTGCATTGCATGACGTGCTTTGCCTCGCGGCCCCGCTTGTCGCATGCGAGTTGCGGGACCCAGAGACCCATTGTTTCGTCGTGGGCGCGCAACTCCCCGTCATCGCCAGGATGGGGGAACTGCTCGTGCAGGAAACCGGTTTTCGCAGCGTGGCATAGAAAACAACACACCTCTAGACAACCGGACTTGTGATCCATTGCATCCTCCTCCTCCGCCAACGGTGGATTATTGGGAACGAAAAACGCCCAGACAGGGTTGCCCTTCTGCGTTAACGACCAACTGTCCTTGAGGTTGCGGGCAAGCATATCCACGCGGCACTGAAACTCTACGGTATCGGTACCGGCGTCGCCATCTACCTCCACATTCACATCGTCGATCAATATTCCGTCACTGCCGGGCAGACTAGCAGTAACGTAAGACACCCTGGACGAAGGGGTGGTGCTATCGCGACGGTCATTTGCGGGCGCAATAGGGGCGAACGGTATGGCGGGGGGCAGCGAGGGGGGCGGGGCGGCCGTTGCCGCAAGACATTGCGTCGTCACATCGGGTTCACTGCCGGTAGCGGGGTTCACTACGGACGCGACATGCGGGTCCTCTGTTGCGTCCATTGCAGCGTGCATGTAGGGCTGTGGGAGGTTAGGGGGGAGGGGGGAGGAGCGCTCCGGGATGGTGGGCTAGCGGGATAGTGCTTGGATGGACGATGGACCACTATTTCCGCCACCCGCTACCCCACCATCCGCCACCCGCTACCCCACGACCATATCCCCACCACAACGGAGCATGCCACCCCATACAACGTACAGCCACCCACCACCAATAGGAGGCATGGAGGGATAAGGCCTATCCGGTGCTAGCTGGCAAGGAGCCAGCTGGGCCACCCACCTACGCGATTTTGCTTGGTTCCTGGGACCTGGCACCAATCACAGTTCGAACATTCGAACCGAAAATTACGAATTTCCATACATAAGGCCTTAAGTAATCCCATGATACAAATATACTATTTCTCAGTACTTACTCAGTACATCGCAACACGGCCACAAATGGGTGACAAATAACGGTACGCAGTATTTCTCGACAGATATCGCCAAATCAGAGGGCGGCCGAAAAGGGACAGCTCACCTGATTAAAAAAAATAAAATCTAGGCTGACTTCAGTCCGGTAGAATTCAGGCCACTTTCGCCGAGACTTCAGACTGAACTGAAGTTACTTCAGTTTAGGCTGAATACCTGAAGTCGCCTGAACTGAAGTGACTTCAGCACAACCCTGGTTTACTCCGGTCTCGACATTGCCTTGGAGACCCAATATAGCGGTGCCAGGTAGCCAGGTGATCTTTCCCCGGCATAGGTACAAGTACCTGGATCGGCAATATCAAACGAGTTGTAGTAAAAACAAAAAATCTTACAAGAAAAAGCTGTGGAGGCCACCAAGCAAAAAGAAGATAAGAGGAAAAAAATCTAAGCCCGAGGAACAGGAAGGCATGCCACCGCGTCAGTTGTAGTGTAGATATTTATTGTTTTCATCGACCATCATCACGGATCATCGACCATCATCAGGGATCATCGTTTCCCCTCCCATTTGCCCTGTCCGTGCTCACGTTGTTTTTCGTGTAATCAAACAAAGTTATCATTGTTTTCTGTATTGGTGTACCTAAATTAGGTGCACATTTGCCTGCTTGCTACCTACTAGGCTACTACCAGGTACCTGAGCCATACTCCCAAGCTAGTGATGAAGGGGGCGGAAAAAAAACGGTGCTTCCATATGGTTGACCCGCCCGCCGCCCCAATATAATTCCCGCAATCCGGTCTTGAGGGTATCGCATCTTACTAACATTTTGCTTACACTAATATTTATTTATTTATCGCCCAGAAGCATCTTTCCCGAATGGTGGCGAGGTTCAGGAGTAAAGTTTATTACAAAGAATGCAGTGGTTAGGTATGGCTAAAGTCATACAATAATAAGCAGGGAGCATTTTTACAGCGGTATGCTGTGGCATGCCTTCCTGTTCCTCATCGGGCTTAGGTTTTTTCCTCCTTTCTTCTTTTTACTTGGTGGCCTCCACTGTTTTTTCTCGTAAGATTTTTTTTTAACAGCGGTAAAGATGAAGCGTATTTTGGGGGATGTGAGGCGAGAATCCATGCAACGTCTTTCTGCCGCTACTCTTCATGGTACCTGTACTTTGGGTTCCTATCTCCGCGACACTTTGCAGGAGGGCAGTGCTGATGTTTTGGCAACATGCCTTCCCGTTCCCCGGGCTTAGGTTTTTCGTCGTCTTTTCTTCGTTTTGCTTGGTGGTCTCCGCTGCTGTTTTCTGTAATAATGTAGTAAAGAATTTTTAGCAAAACCGCGTAGCGATTATTTCGCTCTTTTCATCAATAACGATATTATTATCCTCCCGAGAGTTGGTAGGCAGTTTTGCGCATATATATGTTAAACCCCAAGTGTAAACTGCGACAGTGTATACACCATACGTACAATGTATATACTGTCTAGCACTTGAGACAGTGTATATGTTAAACCCCAAGTGTAAACTGCGACAGTGTATACACCATACGTACAATGTATATACTGTCTAGCACTTGAGACAGTGTATACACTGTACGCCTTTTTGTGTACAGTGTATACACTGTCTCGCAATATTTCAGACAGTGTATATGTTAAACCCCAAGTGTAAACTGCGACAGTGTATACACCATACGTACAATGTATACACTGTCTCGCAATATTTCAGACAGTGTATATACTGTCTAGGACTTGAGACGGTGTATACACTGTACGTCAAAATAACGGACAGTGTATACACTGTACACACCGCTACCCCTCTGCTACGTACAATATGGAAACTTGCTGAATGCGATGCAAAACCCCGTTTTATCGGAGGTTTTTGCCCGTGCGCGGGCGCGCCACACAAATCTGCAGGATCTGCCTCCGTCATTTTCATTACCGCTAAGATTAGCGCTAAATTGCTATTATTTGTTCGCCACCGCCCATCGCTGCTGCGCAGAGTCACCGACCGCTGATGCTGTCGCCATTTCGCAGTAGCACCACTCCGATCAGCGCACGTACGCACGACCGACAGCCACCACGGGCGCGGGGCGGACAGTTTGAATTAAAAATATGTACCGGAGGATAGGTTATCGTGCCGCCGACACAACACGAGTGGCGCGTCAGAGTCGGCGGGAGGCTCGGAGGGCGGCGAGGTGGGCAGTAGCGCCCAAGCGGCGGGCAGCGGGAATAATACAGGTGTGGGTACCGACGCCGACCCCGTCGCCACCCTGCGAGGCAAATACATATAAAGACAGAGGGGCAAACGGGTAGACAGAAACATACGTACATACATATAGAGAGAGGGAGAGAGCGAGTGCGACACACATACACATAAAAAGAGAGGGAGAGAGAGAGCGCGAGACTAACAGACACGCACGAATACTACACAAAATGAAAGACACAACACATACACGTGTACACATGCACACAATTGCGCGCAAATGAACACACACATACCATAAACACACACACACACACACACACACACAAACTCTCACTCACTCACACAAACTCTCACTCACTCACACACACACACACACACACACACACACACATACACACACACACACACACACACACGCACACACACACATGGGCACAAGCATGTACACACATACGAAATCTAGAGAGGGATACACAAACACAAACCCTGAGAACAAGACACGCTCACATACATACAAACGTACGCACAAGAACAGAAAGTGAGAGGGAAAGAGAGAGAGATAAACTTATAGACACGCATAAATACTTCACACAATGACAGACACATCACATACACGTGTACAAACACAAACAACTGCGCGCACATACAGACACGAAGATATTTATAAAATGAGACACACACGCACACGGACACACACATAGGCACAAAAATGCACACATATACGGAATATGGACGAATATACAAACACAAAAGGGACGGCGATAATGGTCATGAATTGGAGCAATGGGGTATTGATAAGGAGGAGGGCGGTGGTGGTGAGGGTGAAACGGAGATACACACACACACACACACACACGCGCGCGCGCGCACGCACACAAAATCTAGAAAGGAAGACATTGCTTTTGTGCGTGTTTGTTTCAATAATATTCTTAAAGATAATTGTATTCATTACACTCTTATTTATTTCGATTTTTCATGACCACCCCATGTTGCCACCCTGCACAGTTGAGCAGTAGAATCTTCGCTTCGCCTGGTCAGATGATGCAGCACGCTGGCAGCACCGGCCTGTCGCTGCTCAATTGGCTTTTCGCTGGTGTCCTTGTGCTTAGCTCTTCGTTGGTATGTTGCTCCCCTTTCACCCTCGCCTCTCCCCCCCTCTCCCCCCCTCTTCCTTTTCCTTCTCCATGTACGGGCTTCACACCTTCAGGGGGCTTACCTGGGTAGGTTCACGCGGAGCTGGCGCCGATGATGCCTAGAGCAAAGAGCGACCGCGACTACATCCACCCCGCCTTTAGCCGCAGCGTCATGGTCTCCATCTCCACCTGCGCCACCCTCGATATCATCATCTGCATTTGATACGACGCGGTACTCCCCAGCGCCGCCATCGCCGCCTCCTCCACCGTCGCGCTCGACGTCGTGCGCGTCACGCTGGGCACCTCGGGCATGACCGTCGCCGGCATGCTTGTCTCCGCCTCCGTGCTCGGCTCCATGAACGTCTCCCTCACGACGGGTGGCCGTCTGTTCTAATCCGCTGCCAGATCGGGTGAGCTGCCCACCCCTCTCGGCACGTTGAGCAAAACCAATCGCACGCCCATTTGGGCGCTGCTCGCACAGGCCACCGCTGTGCTCGCCTTGCTTGCCAGCAACATACCAACGAAGAGCTAAGCACAAGGACACCAGCGAAAAGCCAATTGAGCAGCGACAGGCCGGTGCTGCCAGCGTGCTGCATCATCTGACCAGGCGAAGCGAAGATTCTACTGCTCAACTGTGCAGGGTGGCAACATGGGGTGGTCATGAAAAATCGAAATAAATAAGAGTGTAATGAATACAATTATCTTTAAGAATATTATTGAAACAAACACGCACAAAAGCAATGTCTTCCTTTCTAGATTTTGTGTGCGTGCGCGCGCGCGCGTGTGTGTGTGTGTGTGTGTGTATCTCCGTTTCACCCTCACCACCACCGCCCTCCTCCTTATCAATACCCCATTGCTCCAATTCATGACCATTATCGCCGTCCCTTTTGTGTTTGTATATTCGTCCATATTCCGTATATGTGTGCATTTTTGTGCCTATGTGTGTGTCCGTGTGCGTGTGTGTCTCATTTTATAAATATCTTCGTGTCTGTATGTGCGCGCAGTTGTTTGTGTTTGTACACGTGTATGTGATGTGTCTGTCATTGTGTGAAGTATTTATGCGTGTCTATAAGTTTATCTCTCTCTCTTTCCCTCTCACTTTCTGTTCTTGTGCGTACGTTTGTATGTATGTGAGCGTGTCTTGTTCTCAGGGTTTGTGTTTGTGTATCCCTCTCTAGATTTCGTATGTGTGTACATGCTTGTGCCCATGTGTGTGTGTGCGTGTGTGTGTGTGTGTGTGTGTGTGTGTATGTGTGTGTGTGTGTGTGTGTGTGTGTGTGTGAGTGAGTGAGAGTTTGTGTGAGTGAATGAGAGTTTGTGTGTGTGTGTGTGTGTGTGTGTGTTTATGGTATGTGTGTGTGTTCATTTGCGCGCAATTGTGTGCATGTGTACACGTGTATGTGTTGTGTCTTTCATTTTGTGTAGTATTCGTGCGTGTCTGTTAGTCATATGTTAAACCCCAAGTGTAAACTGCGACAGTGTATACACCATACGTACAATGTATATACTGTCTAGCACTTGAGACAGTGTATACACTGTACGCCTTTTTGTGTACAGTGTATACACTGTCTCGCAATATTTCAGACAGTGTATATACTGTCTAGGACTTGAGACGGTGTATACACTGTACGTCAAAATAACGGACAGTGTATACACTGTACACACCGCTACCCCTCTGCTACGTACAATATGGAAACTTGCTGAATGCGAGGCAAAACCCCGTTTTATCGGAGGTTTTTGCCCGTGCGCGGGCGCGCCACACAAATCTGCAGGATCTGCCTCCGTCATTTTCATTACCGCTAAGATTAGCGCTAAATTGCTATTATTTGTTCGCCACCGCCCATCGCTGCTGCGCAGAGTCACCGACCGCTGATGCTGTCGCCATTTCGCAGTAGCACCACTCCGATCAGCGCACGTACGCACGACCGACAGCCACCACGGGCGCGGGGCGGACAGTTTGAATTAAAAATATGTACCGGAGGATAGGTTATCGTGCCGCCGACACAACACGAGTGGCGCGTCAGAGTCGGCGGGAGGCTCGGAGGGCGGCGAGGTGGGCAGTAGCGCCCAAGCGGCGGGCAGCGGGAATAATACAGGTGTGGGTACCGACGCCGACCCCGTCGCCACCCTGCGAGGCAAATACATATAAAGACAGAGGGGCAAACGGGTAGACAGAAACATACGTACATACATATAGAGAGAGGGAGAGAGCGAGTGCGACACACATACACATAAAAAGAGAGGGAGAGAGAGAGCGCGAGACTAACAGACACGCACGAATACTACACAAAATGAAAGACACAACACATACACGTGTACACATGCACACAATTGCGCGCAAATGAACACACACATACCATAAACACACACACACACACACACACAAACTCTCACTCACTCACACAAACTCTCACTCACTCACACACACACACACACACACACACACACACATACACACACACACACACACACACACGCACACACACACATGGGCACAAGCATGTACACACATACGAAATCTAGAGAGGGATACACAAACACAAACCCTGAGAACAAGACACGCTCACATACATACAAACGTACGCACAAGAACAGAAAGTGAGAGGGAAAGAGAGAGAGATAAACTTATAGACACGCATAAATACTTCACACAATGACAGACACATCACATACACGTGTACAAACACAAACAACTGCGCGCACATACAGACACGAAGATATTTATAAAATGAGACACACACGCACACGGACACACACATAGGCACAAAAATGCACACATATACGGAATATGGACGAATATACAAACACAAAAGGGACGGCGATAATGGTCATGAATTGGAGCAATGGGGTATTGATAAGGAGGAGGGCGGTGGTGGTGAGGGTGAAACGGAGATACACACACACACACACACACACGCGCGCGCGCGCACGCACACAAAATCTAGAAAGGAAGACATTGCTTTTGTGCGTGTTTGTTTCAATACTATTCTTAAAGATAATTGTATTCATTACACTCTTATTTATTTCGATTTTTCATGACCACCCCATGTTGCCACCCTGCACAGTTGAGCAGTAGAATCTTCGCTTCGCCTGGTCAGATGATGCAGCACGCTGGCAGCACCGGCCTGTCGCTGCTCAATTGGCTTTTCGCTGGTGTCCTTGTGCTTAGCTCTTCGTTGGTATGTTGCTGGCAAGCAAGGCGAGCACAGCGGTGGCCTGTGCGAGCAGCGCCCAAATGGGCGTGCGATTGGTTTTGCTCAACGTGCCGAGAGGGGTGGGCAGCTCACCCGATCTGGCAGCGGATTAGAACAGACGGCCACCCGTCGTGAGGGAGACGTTCATGGAGCCGAGCACGGAGGCGGAGACAAGCATGCCGGCGACGGTCATGCCCGAGGTGCCCAGCGTGCTCGCCTTGCTTGCCAGCAACATACCAACGAAGAGCTAAGCACAAGGACACCAGCGAAAAGCCAATTGAGCAGCGACAGGCCGGTGCTGCCAGCGTGCTGCATCATCTGACCAGGCGAAGCGAAGATTCTACTGCTCAACTGTGCAGGGTGGCAACATGGGGTGGTCATGAAAAATCGAAATAAATAAGAGTGTAATGAATACAATTATCTTTAAGAATATTATTGAAACAAACACGCACAAAAGCAATGTCTTCCTTTCTAGATTTTGTGTGCGTGCGCGCGCGCGCGTGTGTGTGTGTGTGTGTGTGTATCTCCGTTTCACCCTCACCACCACCGCCCTCCTCCTTATCAATACCCCATTGCTCCAATTCATGACCATTATCGCCGTCCCTTTTGTGTTTGTATATTCGTCCATATTCCGTATATGTGTGCATTTTTGTGCCTATGTGTGTGTCCGTGTGCGTGTGTGTCTCATTTTATAAATATCTTCGTGTCTGTATGTGCGCGCAGTTGTTTGTGTTTGTACACGTGTATGTGATGTGTCTGTCATTGTGTGAAGTATTTATGCGTGTCTATAAGTTTATCTCTCTCTCTTTCCCTCTCACTTTCTGTTCTTGTGCGTACGTTTGTATGTATGTGAGCGTGTCTTGTTCTCAGGGTTTGTGTTTGTGTATCCCTCTCTAGATTTCGTATGTGTGTACATGCTTGTGCCCATGTGTGTGTGTGCGTGTGTGTGTGTGTGTGTGTGTGTGTATGTGTGTGTGTGTGTGTGTGTGTGTGTGAGTGAGTGAGAGTTTGTGTGAGTGAGTGAGAGTTTGTGTGTGTGTGTGTGTGTGTGTGTTTATGGTATGTGTGTGTTCATTTGCGCGCAATTGTGTGCATGTGTACACGTGTATGTGTTGTGTCTTTCATTTTGTGTAGTATTCGTGCGTGTCTGTTAGTCTCGCGCTCTCTCTCTCCCTCTCTTTTTATGTGTATGTGTGTCGCACTCGCTCTCTCCCTCTCTCTATATGTATGTACGTATGTTTCTGTCTACCCGTTTGCCCCTCTGTCTTTATATGTATTTGCCTCGCAGGGTGGCGACGGGGTCGGCGTCGGTACCCACACCTGTATTATTCCCGCTGCCCGCCGCTTGGGCGCTACTGCCCACCTCGCCGCCCTCCGAGCCTCCCGCCGACTCTGACGCGCCACTCGTGTTGTGTCGGCGGCACGATAACCTATCCTCCGGTACATATTTTTAATTCAAACTGTCCGCCCCGCGCCCGTGGTGGCTGTCGGTCGTGCGTACGTGCGCTGATCGGAGTGGTGCTACTGCGAAATGGCGACAGCATCAGCGGTCGGTGACTCTGCGCAGCAGCGATGGGCGGTGGCGAACAAATAATAGCAATTTAGCGCTAATCTTAGCGGTAATGAAAATGACGGAGGCAGATCCTGCAGATTTGTGTGGCGCGCCCGCGCACGGGCAAAAACCTCCGATAAAACGGGGTTTTGCCTCGCATTCAGCAAGTTTCCATATTGTACGTAGCAGAGGGGTAGCGGTGTGTACAGTGTATACACTGTCCGTTATTTTGACGTACAGTGTATACACCGTCTCAAGTCCTAGACAGTATATACACTGTCTGAAATATTGCGAGACAGTGTATACACTGTACACAAAAAGGCGTACAGTGTATACACTGTCTCAAGTGCTAGACAGTATATACATTGTACGTATGGTGTATACACTGTCGCAGTTTACACTTGGGGTTTAACATATACACCGTCTCAAGTCCTAGACAGTATATACACTGTCTGAAATATTGCGAGACAGTGTATACACTGTACACAAAAAGGCGTACAGTGTATACACTGTCTCAAGTGCTAGACAGTATATACATTGTACGTATGGTGTATACACTGTCGCAGTTTACACTTGGGGTCTAGATGAGCACGGACAGGGAAAGTGGGAGGGGAAACAAAAGGGCAAGAGTGACAAGAGGATCACGGAATCCAAAGCACGGCAAAAGGAAAGCACTGCATTGTGCACAAACCTAGCAGATTGAACTAAGGAAACTCCTAGGCCGCGCCGAGAATGCAACACGTGGAGGCGACAAGCGGCGCCTCACGCGCCGCTCGAGGAAACACGAGGACGCTTGCGGCCCATGGCGCGGGTGAAGAGCGCCGTAGCAGGAGAAGGCATCCCGGCCGAGGAAGAAGCGGCCTCGACGCCGTCCGCAGCGGCGGACAAACCGCGCAAGACGTTGTCCGCGTGAGCAACATGGACGGCGAGAGAGACCTTTCGACGCCAGGAGGCCAACAACTTGCCCACATGCATCCCTTTAGATGCGGCTGCCTGCTTGGCTAGCTCCGTCAAGAAAGCCGTGGCGTGGCCGCCGAGAGTACCAAATTCCGTGACAGCAAAGGGAATGAAACGGATGTCGGGCCGACTCCTCACCCCTTCGGAGTACTTCTCGAACTTGGTCTTCTCAGCACGGCGGAGAGCGACTTCGGGTGACGGGGGGCTAGAAACGCCGAACAAACCGGAAACCACGGCATCAAGGGCAAGTTTTGAGCCTCGGATGCCGTGATAGTGCAAGACACCCACATCCGCGGGGAGACCGTCGTTGCCGTTGGGGAGTTGAACTAACATCGTGGGATCTGTGAGAACCTCGACGCCAACCCCGAGTGCGCCACGAACCTCGGAGATAATTTCCGCAAGGGCCGTCACTAACCAAGAGTGAGCGGTGTGGACCGAAGCATCTCCGCCGCATCGAGCCAAATGGTCCGCGAAAGCAGTGGCCCACGCATCGTCCGACATGTCTACACCCGCCGACGAGAACGCACCCCGCATAGCTTGAACCGAGAGATGGCAAGAAGCACAAGCAGTGGGGGAGCGTAGAGTAGAGAGGATGCGGGATGAGGGTAGGCCGAAGATGCGACAGACCGCGACGCGGAAAACTGCGTCGTAGTGCTCAGGGAACTTGTCACGGAGCTCGCCCAAGCGACCGGAAGTAGGCGGGTCCGAAGCCAAAAACGCAAGGGCGCCGTGGCCGAGACGAGATACAAAACGCCTAGACTCCGGCCGAGCGCGGTTGGAAAACGTGGGAGCGAGCTTCGCGAAGCGAAACAAGTTGACGCGCTCACTGATGTCCGCTTGTAGCTTTGGAAAGATGTCCGTGGCAAACGCCGAAAGGGGTACGAGCGAGGGTAGGCCATCAAGGGACCGAGAAGTCTGCTCGTTGTTTGATCGTGCTTCAGCTACGCAGCCTGCGCGAGCCACCGTTGGACGTTGCGGGGGGAGCATCGCTAAGACTGTGGTTATCAAGGGTTCAGACTCGGCGAGAGCGTGAGAACCGCACGCAACATCTAAGCGCGCCCACGACGAAGCGAGTTCTAACGACCACATGGGTGCGTTGTCGCCGTCGTCTCCGTCCGGTGTGCCGGGCCTTCGGGACACCGCTGTGGTCATAGCAGTCGCTAACCGTCCATACATGGTCGGCTCCATCGGAACATCGTCTTGGGAGTCCCCGCGCACGCGAGCATCTTGTGTTGTAAGGAAACGGATAGCTGAGCCCACTGCCAAACCGGCCGCTCCGACATGGGCCGCGTCCGCCAAGGCAGCCAAGTCCCCCACCCCCATGCCTCCGAAACGTATAGGAAGAGACATCTCGGAGCGAGTGTTGCGGGGTAGGCTAGCTGCGGGAAGGCCCAATATCTCAGCCGCCACATCTAGGGTGGCATTGTCAGCGCGCTCGAGGAAGGTCACGACGGTGTCGCCGTAGCCCTCGCCCCTGCCAAGACCTCGGGGGACTGTACGGGCAAAGTGTCCGAAGCGGCGGTTGCAATGTTGATGGATACGAAGCGCAGTGTGAGAGTGCCGGTGAGCCGCTAGACCCCTTAGACGCTCGCCGTAGGCCTCATACTTACTTAAGGCCGTTTCAAACACGTCTCGAGCAAAATACGATGTACCCAATGGCCCTCCCAATACTTTCGTCCCTTCCGTGGAGACGTTTACTCCCCGCATGATGTGGCCGTTGGGTAAGTTGTCGAAAGCATCACCGACACCCAAAGGGGAATACAAGCAGTTTTTGCGGATGGTTACTGTGAGGCCGACGCTAGCATACGCCTCCGGCATAGCGTCGCCAATAGCCACGAGAGACGGAGGGGGTCCCAAGAAGTGAACATCGTCAGAATAACCGCAGACAACGGATTCGTTCGGGGCAATCGCAGCCAATTGCTTGTATACCCTGGAGGCAACAATTGCGAAGAACATGGCCCCGAGGACGCAACCTTGATGGACTCCACGGGTACTCGGAATGCGCATGGCCGGGCCGTGAGCATTTGATGAGTCGTAAACGTACAAGGTAGATGGACGGCCATACAACATAGTAGCGACGCGGAGCAACGGTCGAAGCGCGGGATTTGCTGACAACTCCTCAAACAAGGGACGCCGCAGGAACTCGTTGAACGCGTTGGATGCGTCGCCTTGCATGTCCGCCCAGTCCGGTGAAGCGTCAAGCGCGGCTCGAACCATGAATTGTACGATCTCAACCCCGCCGCGAACGCCGACGCCAAATTGGTGCCGAGCAGCCAACCATTGAGACACTTCGTCACCAATTACGGCGAGAAGCGCGCGATTCGCGAAACGAACTAAAACGGAGCCAATTCCAATCGGGCGCAACGTCCCCTTTTGGTCGCGAAGTTCTTGCTCTTGTGCGCGTCGTTGTTCGGGATCGAGCTTGTCTAGCGGGATAAGTGTGGCAGAGGCAAGGAATGAAGCAACGCCGGGTGGAACCTCTGCATTCACGATGGCTTCGGCTAAACCGGTGAGAGTGCAAGGGGAACCCAACGCGCGAAGAGTTTCAAACCTCCAACCGTCGACGTGAGGACTAGATTTTCGAGGGCATCTAGCAACGACCTCCATAATATCGACTTCCGAAGCGCGGAGTTTGATACGAGGGAGGGAGAAGGGATCCGGCAACACGTCCGCGAGGTCGTCATCGTCTTGTGGGTGCAACCGTGATAATTCCTCCCGTTATGAAAGGGTTGCGAAGGGGAGATGGGGTCGGTACCGGCCCTCGAAAGTGAGGTAGGTGGCGGTGCCCGCCCATTGGTAAGGGATGCGTGGGCGCGAGCGGCGGAAAACAATGTATCAAGATCTCTTGACGCCCAATGGGCTAAGCGGTTGTCACGGTAATCGGCGACCGGGTCAGGGGGCAGATGCCCCGCAGAAGTGAAATCAGCCATGGGGCGCAAAACTAAGCGCGGGAATAAAAGCAACGCCGCCCAAGCCGCTTCCGCGGAAGCCCCTTGGGTGGCCCTACCGCGGAAAGACAAAACGCAACTGACAAGCTCCTCGAAGACCGGCTTGACGAGGCGTACCACCGAAGGGGGGACGCCGTTCGAGGACGTACTAGATCGGAAAGAAAGGAGGTAGGACTCGAAGAAGGCTTTAGAGTTCTCCCCGCCAGTGGCCCCATGATCAAGGCACCATTGGACGGCGGGGGGCAAGGACTGGGGATGCGGCGGAGACGGCCGACCACGCGGGAGCGAAGCACCGCATGCCGGCTGTTGGGATGGCGTAGTATTGCGGTGAGAGCAGGAATGTAGGTGTCTACTAAGGCCACCGCTCCGAAAGTATCGTCCGCAAAAAGTGCACGGCGCGAGAAGGTGGCGATCGGCATCCACAACCGGGCAATTGTCGGGCGCAAAAGTGCACGTTGTCGCGGGGGAGTTTAGATGGGCGCATAGCGCTTGAAGGGTCGGGAACGACGCGGAGCAACTAACGCACCTCAAAGGAGCGGGGGGTAAAAAACGAGACGGTGTATGTCCAGGTCGTAAGGCATGCGAAGGCGCTTGAGCGTTAGTAGGTGATGATGTCGGAAGGTCACCCGGAGCGGTGGCCATAGGGCACGACCTTGCCCCGCCGCCGGGCGACCGGCCTAGAGGTGGCGGTGGAGGACGCCGATGACTATGTACCGGCCGGGTCGCCGCGGCGGACATCCGGGGTGGCACGTTTGTCGCGTCCTAATATAAGTAGAACACGCGGGGTCGAAGAAGGGGGGGGGGGGGGGTATGTGGCTTGGACTATACCGGAAGTCGCCCGAGGTGGCGCTGTGGCGTGCCTTGGAGGGAAGATTCGCCGCCGACGTGGTGGGCTCCTCGATGCCGGTCCGTCGCGCCTCTAACCTCGCGTTGCTTGTAGTGGGGAGCCTTGGAGCCCGCGATGGGGATGCCCAAGAAAAGAGCAAGGAAGCTATTTGGTACCCATGTACCAACCACCGCAAGAGTCGGAAGGCAACTCCGTCGTACAACGCCGTATCGTAGCGGGGCGCCAAGCGATAAAGGATGACCTTGCAAATAGCGGGCTCCGAGTACGGGTAGCGATTAGAATGAACTTAGAGCAGTACTGAAGTTGTAGTACCCGTACAGTGATAGCGATGACGCGTGCCGATGCCTTGAGCCTTGCTGAAAGGGATGACCACGCGCGGGCGAAAGTTGTAGCGATACCGGTAGCGGCCAAGGGTCTCGAGGATGCCAAAATAGGCGCGGTACGGGCAGTTGTACCCGGTCGCGGTTCGAGCGACGAATAAAAGATCCCGGAAGGGTCACGCTGGCGGTGGAACAAATAAAACGCACCGGAGCCGCCGACGGCGAGCGACCGCCGACGATAGAAAGGAGAACTTTATGTATAGGTACCGCACGATGCCACAACGTATGAGAGCGCCGAGACAAAAGCAAACACGAATAGGCGGGCATGCGTCACGCTCACCGCTACCAAGTTCCGTGCTCGCGGGCTCCCGACCCAAGCTCAGCCGCACGTGCGCATGCGGTGGCGGCGGAAAAAACGGCAAGGGGCGACCGTACCGAAATGTAGTATATCTGCGCAGCTATAAGACGACATGATCAATTACGCGCTATTCAGGTATATAATCATACATGGATATCGCTCCATGACATTCTTATTAAGCCTCCGCATCGAACATCGATGTATCCATGGTATCGTGATGCGTCTCCCGCATTAGCCGCATCAATACGTCCATGAATTAGTTCCCTATTTAATCAATGCACCCATGAATTAGTTCCGTATTCAATCAAGGCGTCCACGAATTAGTGTTAAATTTAATCAATGCGTCCATGAATTAATGTCCTATTTAATAGATGCATCCATGAATTATGACCCTAATTAATCAATGCATCCATGAATTATTATTGTATTTAATCGATGTACAACGAATTACCTATACAATTTCGGGACATGGGTAGCATCGATGCATCCCATTTGAAATTTCTTAAATAGTATGATTGTTGAAGTCCACAACAATACATTCTACTTGCTAAACTGAATACACGGCTACCATCCGGTAATAATCCGGCTCATACTCTCTTTAAAATTGTATGTGTGAGGAGATCGATGTTGATGCATCAATGCATCCGTCCCGCATTACCCGCATGAATACATCCATAAATTAATACCCTACTTAATCGATGCGTCCATGAATTAGTTCTCTTTTTAATCAATGCGTCCACGAATTAGTGCCTCATATAAGCGATGCATCCGCGAATTACTTACCCATAAATCGTTGCATCCGCGAATTATTGTCGAATTTAATCAATGCATCCATGAATTAGGAGAATGATAAAACGGATGATGCATCAAAGTTTGATGCATTGCAGTTGATGCTTGATCTTCAATTTCTGATGTTGATGCGGAGGGTTAATTCTTATCCGATCGTGCTTTTGACGATACTCTCCAAAAACCTATGCCTTCCTATTCCTTGGGCTTAGGTTTTTCCCTCTTTATTTCTTCTTTTTGCTTGGTGGCCTCCACTGTTTTTTCTTGTAAGAAGGTTTTAAACGATACTCTACAAAAGCACGCTCTCATCATTAAAGTATGTTAGTATGATACAGTACGGGTATCGGAAGTATGGGCGCTATTACATAAATATTTTCATTTCTTACAAGAAAAAGCAGGAACATGAAGGCATGCCACAACACCAGCACTGCCCTCCTGAAAAGCGTCGCGGAGATAAGAACCCATAGTGCTATGAAGAGCAGCAGAAAGACGTTGCATGAATTCACGTCGCACATCCCCCAAAAAACGCCGAAACGGAAGAGAAGTAGATCGACGAACAAAATGCTGCATACGGACATAACTGTCAGAGCGCAAGGAACGAGAGTCAGCGGCCCCCATGCCAGGGAAGCGACGAACAGCCACCAAAATAGCCAAGCGATCGACCAACTCAGCCGCCATCGGCGCCAACCGGCCCCCATCCTCCATGGCGAAGGGATAATAGTCATCGACCGAATGAACCGAAGGCGTGCCAAGCAAAGCGGAAGTGCGGAGGTCCGCATCAAGTTTGCCTTGCTGAGCTCCCAATGCAAGGCTGCCAGGGAGTGGGAGGCGAGTACCTATACGAGGAACGTGGTGTTCGTGCGAGCACTTGTAACCGTCACATCAACAACAAGATGACGGTGCGGAACCATGAAGTCTAACCAAACCACATCCCCAGGACGATCACGTGAAGCTCCCGACCGAATACGGCGGATCTCCAACCGCAAGTCCCGGCCCTTAGTAGCCCCCGCTTCAAGCATGAACTCTTCAAGCACGTGGACAATATGGTCGTGGAGTTGAATGATATACCAAGAGCACGGGCACCGGGGGATATGGTCCATGAGCATAGCGGCTGTTGAGCGCTCACCCGACACAAAGATGCTCGATACCGTCGACGAAGATCCATGCCCGCGAGATTCTGAAGGGGCCTCATTGCACCGAGGGCATTTTCGAACATGAGCGGCGCGCTCCGCAGTCAAACCAAGCACCCGGTGGGCTGCCATCGTATAGCAATCGGATGGCACCTTGAAACTGGACTCATGTGAAGCGAAAAAGAAAGCCAAAGCCCCGCGACCCGTACCCGAAATTACCCTCATATAGTCCGGTGGGGAAGGTCTGCATAACGCCAAGAGGTCAAGGTAGGCCCGGGCACGAAGAATGCGCGAAATGCCCCGTTGAATGTGGCCCCCGGAATCTCCCAAGCGAGTGAGAGCATCGGGAGTCGGAAGTTGTAGGCTAGTCACTTGGGTAGCGGGTGCCACCGCATTGTTGACCGTAGATACCACCAACTCGACATCGGGCCCGGCATAATCGGAAAGGTTTTGGTTCACTGTGTTAGTCAACACCACAAGCTCCGATTCCGAAAACCCGCCCATAGTGGAGATAGAGTCGTACGAATTGCGCAATTGGACCGCCCATGGTAAACTAGAAGGGGCAACATGTAGTAGCTCTTGTCGGATGAGACCGTACAAAGGACCTAGCGACTCGCACTCGTAATCAGTAATCAAGTTGGCGAGGGTCGCAGTGAATGAAGCATAGTGAGCAGGTTCGGCGTCGAGCTCGAGGGACGGTACATTAAGCCCCCCAAACTCCGCAGGGAGGGAGAGCTGTCGTTTAGCACAATTCAGTTGATCGAGTGTTTGTGCGTCCAAAAAAACGCCCAAGATTCGATAAACTGCTGCCCGAACGGCCCTATCTGCAGTAGCAAGGTACGGTCGGCATATATCTGGGGGGAGGGTGCGGAGCAAGAAACCATAGCGGCGTACCGCACACGTGATCATCAAGCGGAGAGCGGCGTGTGTCCCTCCGAAGTCCGACATAGTAAAGCATACGATCTTGTCCAAGAGGAGTTGATGAGCCTCAACGGTGTCTTGCAACCAAGAGTGAACATAGTTCTCATTATGAGACGCTGGAGGGCCGTCTGCCATCGAGAAGTCCATCGCCAAAGGGGCTCCAAGGTTACTAGTACCCGTAACAACGGGGACCATCGCCCGTATCACCTCGACAAGTTCAAGGGCCGTATCCGGAGGTACCATGCACGAAGATTTGATTGGTTGAACATTAGAGCAGACTTTCCCCAGTTCCTCCGTAGCCACCGTAATCACCATCGGGACGAAAGGCGTTTTGATCAAATACTTGCCATCATCAGAAAGGGCTTGGATCGCCGCTAAATCCTTGCACCGTTCTCCAATATTCCGGAGGGGGGTGCTTATCCCCAGGTTGAACAAAAGCGGGCCAAGAGGATATCCTTGTCGGACACCCGTACGAGATTGAACCGTGCCGTGTAGGAGCGAAGCATCGTTGGGGTCGAAGTAATACACCGTGGAGTCCCGTGAATATATCATCTCAACCAACGGGATGCAAGTCAGGGTTCTTGTACAGCTCCGCAAGGAAACTCCGGCGGGAAATGGTGTTGAAGGCGTTCTCTAGGTCTAAGCTTAGAAGGCTGCAATCATGAATAGCTTGTAGGCCAATGCGAGTGGTATGAGTGGCTCGATCGATACCCGCTTTGGTGAAAACCGATCGTTGTACATGGCCTAGGTGGTCGGCTGAGACAGTCGCTATCCGCGCTATGGCGTGACAATGAGCTAACCGCGACATAACGCTGCCAGCAGCAAGCGGCCGGACTTTAGGAGCCTCACCCCGAAGGCGGGTGGCGTCGCGGTCAACCCCAGTTTGCTTGTGAAGAGCCCACCCGGTCGCACTCGCTAGAAAGTCCGCCGCAGCCTCGGGAATGTTTCCCGCCGAGTAGCGGTTAACCCACTTACGCCATGCCGGAACATTCAAGTCACGGACATGTTCCCATCGCCAGCCATCAACGTGGGGGCTGGCAAGCGAGGTGCTTTTCTCAAGACAAGGAGGATAGAATCCTCCTATATTTTGAGGCTGTCACTGTCATCTAAATACGTGAGGGGTGGGCGCGCCGGGGGGGGCAGAGGGTCGGGGAGATCACAGTCTGGGTGGGGAGTACCGGGGGGAGGATGCAACCGATGAAGAGCGGCCAAAGCCGCGTCCGCGTCCTCCACCATTCCGAAGTCGGCTCCGTCTAGGGCCATGCGGGCCCGTCGCAACTGGCCAACTTCCACTAGCTCACGGGCCCGACGGAAGGCAGCACGGCGTCGGAGGTCACCTTCAGAGAGGCGAAATATCAATCACGGCTACTTTGTCATATCAAAGCCTACACGTTTCTTCTACCTAAAAACGCGGACAATATACAGAATATTGCAAAAAGTTACGACAGCACGACGATTAGTCCACGGAAATTTATGCCGGTACATCTGGTACGTTAAAGTACATTTAAGTACGTTTTGTGATTCGTTGTGGTTCGTTTTGGTACGTTCTGATACGTTTACATGCCGCGTCGGATTTTTTGGTATGAAGCTATCCCTTGAGCGGCATCCTCGTTAAAAAATTAATTACAAGAAAAAGCAGTGGCCACCACCATGCAAAAAGAAGAAACGAGGAAAAAACACAAGCCCGAGGAACACGAAGGCATGCCACAGCAAAAAACCACATTCATTCGCACCCTTATGTGTGCGCTTATGTATAAGCAGTTGCAAAAAACGAAAACCTGCGGATGTACGGAAATCGCGAGTATTTGTACAAGTATATGGCTTGCGTTAGCGAATCTATACCGGATGCAGCCTTATTATTTTGACTTTACCGCCCAAAAGGCGCGGATAATCCGTACCACGGATGGTATGAAGAACTGACTGTACAGGGGGTACCGAACCTGATCTTTGCGGCATACCGTGCTTCCTGCGACATCTATCTAATATATTGTCAGACGGCGACAAGACGTGACTCACAAGTCTGAACTGGTTACCTCTCCAGCTCCACATCCAGAAAAAACTCAAGCGCTTGTGCCTGCCCACTAGCGACACTAAGACAATACTGACAGATCTCTTAAGGAGCTTATCCCTCCAGCAGCGGTAGTGCCGTCGCAGCCGTCCTTGCGGTGCAGTCGGCTCCTCCCGGAATCCCAGATACCGCATCACTCCCCTCCAGCTAGCACGTCTGAATTCAGACAGCGTCAACTTATCCAGCATCTTCTCTTCTGTTCGCTAGCCTATCACGTCAGCTACTGTCAACCGGGCCATCCGAGGATTTGCAAAAGGAACTAGTTCTTGGAACGCTTACTGGCGCTGTCTGTGCCAGTTGTCTAGTATCGCTTCTGCGGCTAACCTACCTGAGCCTGCCCCGGCCACTCAATAATATCAAATTTTATTTCGCGATATTCGACCCTGATACACCTCGTGCCAGTGCAACGTCCGGTATCAGACCCAAAATCGCAGTCACTGAGTCGCAGCAGAAGAAGCACAAACCAAGAGTAGCCAGAAGCCAACCAGAGGGATATGGTTCTCGAGTGGATTCGCGAGCTGCCCAGCTCGCACGGGCGCGTCGCCTCTCTAGCCAAGGCCTCCAGTGGCGGCCGTGTTCTCGCAGAATTCGAGGCAGACCGTGCTATCGCCAGCGCGCACGTGCTTCGGAATACCGCGTCAACTTCTGGCGGGGACACCTCCCCTGATGGAACCTCGCCGTCTGTTGCACAGCAGACGTCGAAGCCGCAGCGCTTTAGCGACGCCGATGTGAAAAATTATTTGCCCGGAAAAAATTTGCGGTCTATCCGGCAGTGTTACAGCGTGGGTAACCTTGTCGGCGCGGGTTCCTTCTCTGTGGTCAGAGCCGCAAAGGATATCGCGACGGGCAAGCAAGTGGCAGTAAAAGTTTTTAGTCAGAAGACCAGACGCGAAAGTATCCTGTCAGAACTACGAGTCCTGCAAACGCTTCGTCACCCCAATATCCTGACGTATGTAGAGCACTTCGAGGAGGAAGGCCAGATGCTGCTCATTACGGAATTTATGGAAGGTCGCGACCTACTCAGCGCTGTCGTCGACCGGGGCTCGTACCCCGAGGAGGATGCGCGACGAGTTATCTCCCAAGTCCTGGACGCCTTGACTCACTTACACGCCAAGAGGGTCGCGCATAGGGACCTGAAACTTGAAAACATCATGCTTTGCTCCCCGCTGGACAGCACCACCTTGAAATTGATAGATTTCGGCCTCGCTGGGCAACTCTCAGATAACAAGCCGCACCTTTCTGAAGTCTGCGGAACGCCCTCGTATGCAGCCCCCGAGGTCCTGCAACGAAACGCGCAGTACGACACTCAGTGCGACGTCTGGGCGGTTGGGGTTATGCTCTTCATGCTGTTGTCCGGGGAGCCACCCTTCCAGGCCAAGACTCTACCGCAGCTGGTGAAGCTCGTGCGCAGCGGCAGCTACTCGTTCGAAGATCCGGCTTGGGAGCTGGTTTCAGAGGAAGCCAAGAGCCTAGTGCAGACGTTACTCACGGTGGACCCTCGGGAACGTCCCACCGCGGAGCGCGCGCTGCAGCACCCATGGCTGCAACTCTGAAGTAGTCCTCATCTCACGCCACACGTCTATAATATCTCTTTATTATATACCTGTACCCTATGTATGCTAGGTTCAGCGTGCGAGGTCTCTATGACCACGTTGAAAGGGAAAAGATGATTAGGTCAAGTATTCTTTAAATTTCCCGGAGGCAGTTGTAAACATACAATCAATTTTGATAGCATTACTTGAGCCTCTTCTTTTTCCTCATCAGATTCGCGGTTTTTGCTCGAGATGCATGTTTTTTTTTTCCTGACATGTGTGGCAGCGCCTGGCGCGTTTGTTTTGTCTGTCTTTCACTGCATCAGACAGCCAACGCCTTGCAGTTGCAGAACAGATTAAGGGCATATTGAAGTCCGCGATATTGGGCTTCTTATGGCAAGGAATGAACCAGACAGTGATTGAAAAGTCGATGATGTACGTGCACTGACGTTCTCCCCGCGTCAGAATAATTGGAAGGCAGTGCTATGTGTGACAAACTCAATCGAGAAACGAGCATCAGAAAAATTGACGAACCGGACGGATCAATTCACACTCGGGGTGAGCTGATGCGCATCATTTGGCGACGTGATGCGGCCTTCGTATGTCGCGCCAGCGGAGTATCGTTGAATGAAGAACACGCCTGAGATGGAATCGTTATTTCAGTCATTGTGGCAGACATATACTGAATAGCGAACAATCTTTCACCTCATGCATTGCTCATCGAAACGAAGTTAACAAGTTTGCAGAGTCCACATATGTAAGCCATCGTTGCTAATATTGATGTAGAGATACGCATCACAACACGCATCGCGTGAAGATTAGAGCGGGTCCATGGACCGCTCCAAGCTAGCTTCTATAGATTCCCAAGCACCAGCAGTTTTTCACTGCGTGTCTAATCCTTGCATTTGTACATGAGAGATTGTGCTTTTTGAATTCATGTATGTTAAATTGTGACAAGCAAAAGATGTGGCGTTGTTGTCAATGGCCTGCATGAAGGACCCAATAGTAGAGCATTCGGGAAAAAAGCGTTTTTTTCACTAGCTCTATTGCTGTTTTCTTTCCTTCTTTGCTGGTGGATTCCAGTAGTTTTTTTGTAACAGATATTTTAATCTAACTCTGCATTGCGTAAATTTTATGCGTATAATTATTTTCTTCTTATGTATGTGATTCACTTAGTGCTATAAATGAGATATTTTCATCTCGAAATCTGCTAGGTTTATGCACAATGTAGTGCTTTCCTTTTGCTGTGCTTTGGATTCCGTGATCCTCTTGTCACTCTTGCCCTCTTGTTTCCCCTCCCACTTTCCCTGTCCGTGCTCATCTGGTTCTTCTTGTAAGCAAAATATATTTTCATCTCGAAATCAGTAAATGCTATTTTTGCATTCGGCTTACCGTAAAAAAATTAGGGCAATTAGCATCTTGTACTTTGCGTAGCACCCTCGTGAAATCTTCTAGAACGTGTTACGTTGTCGGGAAAAGATAATAAGTACAAGGCAAAGTGTACAGTCAGGAAAACTATAACACAAACAATACTGACAAAATAATGTAGCGAAAATAACTCGCTAGGTGTCTGTAGGTTGTCTGTTGTTTCCATCAAGTCCAACAGAGTACAAAGCAGTACTTGTAATCCTTAACATTTAACCTAGAAACTGTTCAAGAGAATTAGCCATCGCGGCGACGATGTACACCGACGTTCTCCCGACCCAGATCATTTAATAGGGGCGTAGCGATATGTGTGTTTCCCTTTTTATGAAATGACAGGCATGATGAAGAGCAAACAGTGCTAAAATGCACGGATCCTGTCGCTATCGGCATATCGGATTCGCATTATTTGGAGGTGTGTATCTTCATGGGTCGCACAAGCCCAGTATCACTGGATGAAAGAAGCACCGCTCATCGAGTTACGCGTCGTTTAGGGGTCGGTGCAAGATCAGATTCGTTCAGATAGATCAAATCCGCGTATTGGATATTCTATGAAGGCATATCGACAAGGCATAAGAATATAGTAACTATTAGTCCCACACCTGATGACTCATTGTCATCGAAAAACAAGTCTGCAGAAGGATAGCCGGCCACGCATTTAGCTTGTCGCCGTTGATTTCACTGAATTACGTACCGTAACACGCACCGAATCGGGACCGATGGCCTGTCATAACGGGTCTAGGGACCGCTTCAAGTCAGCACCATCTTTTTAATTCCCTTGTACCAGTAGCTCTTCACTGGCGGTCCCTGCTGGCCTACTTGGTGTCTAGTCCGTGCAACTAAACATGTTGGTTTCAAGGTTATAATTTCTTTTAAGTTGTATTGTTTTCAAATTAATATGACGATGAATTGTCACAAAACTCCCCCTCACTCTATGCCTCCCAATTATTCTCCTCCGTTGATGGTGGATTCCAATGCTTTCATTGTAATTAATACTGATAATTGAAAGAAATAAAAATGACAGAAATGCATGTGGCGGCATTGTCGATTGATGCCACCCAAAAAGTATAAAAAGCCCTCGTTTATTGAAAACGTCAGATATAAAAATCCCGTTTGTTTGAGTGTACCCCATTTACAAACGCGAGGTACAGCTCTAACCCTATTTACAAACTTGCGATGCGTGTCCAATATGTCTAAACGGAGGTAAACGGGCTTAGGCTTCTTTGCTCATCATGTACTTATTCTCCGTTGTTCCTAGTATATTTCACTATTTTCTTTCTAGTAAACGGGCGGTGGTAGACAGAGAATTCCCCATTTGTACGCATGGGGCACTAGCTAGTCGCATCAATTTACAAATAATACGGTACATCGTAATGCCTCAGTAGGCTGTTTCCTACAAGAAAAAGAAGAGGCAACCACCAAACGAAATGAAAAGGAAGGGAAAAGCCAAAATGCTTGATCCTGAGAAGCATTAAGGCATGCCACAACAACATCATCACAACCCTTATGCAAAGCATCGCAAAGGCAAGAACCCAAAGTACCATGAAGAGCATTAAAAGACGTCGAAAGAATTCTCGCCGCATATCCCCTCAAAACCGTCGAAAGGGAATAGAGGTAGATCAACGAGCGAAATGTTGAATGCGGACATAATTTTCAAAACGCAATGAACGAGAATCCGCTACACCCATGCCATGGAAGCGACGAAATACCACCAAAACTGTCATGCGATCAACAAATTTAGCCGCCATAGGCGCCAATCGGCTCCCGTCCTCATGAGCGAAGGGTGAGTAGTCACGGACCGACCGAACCGAATGCGGGCCAAGTAAGGCGGAATTGTTGAGGTCAACATCAAATTTGCCCTACTTTGCTCCTGATGCGAGACTGCCCGGGAGTGGGAGGTGAGCGCCTACTATACGAGGGACATTGGTATTCGTGCGAGCGCTTGTGACCGTCACGCCAACAACAAGATGACGGTGTGGAGCCATGAAGTCTAACCATACCACATCCGCCGGTCGATCTCGATAAGCTCCCGACCGAATACAACGAACCTCCAACCGAAGGTTCCGCCCCTTAATATTAGCACGCGCTTATAGCATGTACTCTTCAAGCACATGGCCAACCCGATCGTGGAGCTGAATGCCATACCAAGAGCACGGGCACCGGGGGATGTGGCTTGTAAGGATAGCAAATGTCGGGCGCTCACCACATAGATGTGACGAGTATTGTCCTGCAACAATACATTGCAGGACATTGTACAGTTACTCGTTACTAATTCCAATTCGTGCTTTTCCATCGGACGGACGTACAAACGTGGGTACGTCGCTACTGCAATATTCATAAGGGTGATGATGCTACTGTACGACCACTACCTCCCGGTACGCACAAGTACGCAAACTTAATCTAACTAGCCAGATGACGAGCCTAAGCGAATTCTTCGATGCAGAAGAGGCCGCGTCGTGAAACCCAATGCTAGGCATGCCGCGTCTCAGGACAGATGACGACGGTTAGACAGCCCTAACGCCTGACACGTAAGCGCAACAACCATGCGTAAGCTATATGGGCAGAAACCTATTCAAGCCCAGTGCAGTAGCGGGAGGTGACATAACCATTTAACAATTCCATTGTTCACTTACAACTTATATTGCTTAAGTACAGCAGTGAAACATTCTTTCACCATCGTCTCTCGACAACATCATTTTGCCATCTTGCAACGACGGAACTAGACAGATTAGAACTGATTTGTGCTAGCGTTTAGCTTGAGGAGGCTAACCGCCACATAGAGGTACCCGATACTATCGACGAAAATCAAGACCCGCGAGAACGTGGTAGGGCGTCATTGCACCGTGGGCACTTCCGATCATGAGAGGCGCGCTCCACAGAAACAGGGACTGGATCCGCCATTTTTTTGTTGGGTTCGGATCCATGAGTACTTGATTTTTTTGGATCCGGAACTAGTGAGTACCTCTAAAAAAGGGATCCGGATCCCGCGATTACCTATGATTCTAGGGTTCGGACCCCGCGATTACCTATTGAACCTTGAGTTCGGACCCCGCGATTACCTGTGATTCTAGGGTTCGGACCCCGCGATTACCAGTGATTCTAGGGTTCGGACCCCGTGATTACCTACTGAACCTAGGGTTCGGACCCCGCGATTACATGTGATTCTAGGGTCCGGATCCAGCGATTACCTGTGATTCTAGGGTTCGGATCCAGCGAGTACATGTGTTTTGTTTCCGGAACCGAGTACATGAGTACTTCTAAATTTTTTGGTTCCGTTGGATTCGTTGGGTTCGCGATTCCAACAAGTACTCGAAGTACTCATGCAAATTGATACAAATTGCGCATTTTGGGGGAAGTTTGTACTGCAATTTGAATTTTTACATCTCTATTAGTTCTATGCGCCTGCTTATGCTTGGATCCCATACAGTAGATACGTACAATTCACTTCCCATACTTTCTGCCCGCTGCAAACATATTTAGTACTTCACAGTTTATCCCATACAATTTAGCAAAGCTTTTGGTCCCTCCGGCAAGTGCCACAAGCAATGTATGTGAGTTTATCGCCCTCCGGCTCAAAAAAGACACTTGCCATCATAGGGAAACAGGTTCCGATGCAGTACCATTTTTCACATATGATGTGACAAGTAATGCCAAATGGTATATCGCATGGCCAGTGCGAGTCCACCAAATGAACATTAAATGCACAAAATATGGATGAAAATAGGTTTAAGACAACCATTTCTTACAGTTTATATAGACTTGTGACAACCATATTCCTCGCGCATACATAATTCAACAATTACATGAGACTAACAAGGCATCCTCTAGGCTCTCTTACTTGGTGTTCTTCTTGAACGCGTCATGCATTCGCCCCGCTTTGTTGAACAAACGCTCGCATGCAACAGAGGTAGCATGCATAGATAAGTACTGCCGCGCCATTAAAGCCAAGTCGGGGTACAGAGCTGCATGTGTTTTCCACCATGTCAACACACAAATGTCCTTGTCCGTTTCTTGGGGCAGCTCAAGGTAACGCTCTAAGTCATCCTTTTCCACGTGCTTGGCTATAGAGGGCGTCACACGCCCATTCAAATCCCCGGAAAGGAATGCAGTGAAAGACTTACTCTTCGACGACATCAATTGCTTGCCAAGCTCTGCAGCATTCATGCTTGGATAAGCACCGCCTTCTGCTCGCTCTCTTCCGGCTCTGTGCGCCACTGCTCTCCAAATTCCCTTCTTGCAGCCGCCAAAATTGTAGGCGCAAAGTCGGGACGAATGCCATTGAAGTCCAGATTCTTAAACCTGCACAATTCACATTTTTAGTTAACATAGCAAATGCACAAGTAAATTTGCATACACACACACACACACACACACACACACACAGGAACACGTAGAGAGCATGCAAAATAGGTACACAAACGAACACCACACACACATACACACACATTCAGAAGCAGATGCACATACAAGCCAACACACACACAAGCAGATAAACACAAACACATCCATAAGACACACACATGCATAAGACAAACACACACACAAACATAAACACACATGCATAAGACACACACACAAACACACATGCAGAAGTACATGCGCATACAAGCACGCACACACACACACACATACAAGCACTCAATACAAATATGCATAAGCATATACACGCAAACACACACACACACACACACACACACACACACACACACACAAGGACGCTCAGATACAATCACATCTATTTATCAACATTCAATATTTTTATCAGGTATATAATAGAAACACATGTGCAAAATTTAAACACATGCACACACAACTATTACAAGGTACTCACCGAATGTCCAACAATGTCGCAATCCCTATCTCGATGTAATCGTTCTCCCTTATGTTCGTGAAAAACCGCTCAATGATTCCGGCCCGCAGACTCTCCCTTGCCTCTGCCATATGAGGCTCCATGTCCTTCGCTTCGATGGTGTACAAGTCCACATCCCTCCGCTCATCTTGCAGTGAAACGGGCCTGTGTGACGACAGCTGCTTTAACATAGTGCCTAACATAGGGTAAACAAGTGATATGGTTACATAGTCCCCCTGCAGCAAATTCACAACTTGAGCCACTGGCCACAGCACAGTGCAACAATATGCTTAAAGACAAAGTAACCTTTTATGTGGGAAAGCAAAGAACAGAAAAGCATCACAGAACAGCGATAACATAGTGTCGACAAGCTCAACTGCAACGCTATTAATATGGCTTTGATAGAGCACATAAACAGAGACATAAATGTGCGGGCGGAGGCGGGGAGTGGGCGCCATGCGGCGCTACCGAACAGCGCAGTGCAACAATATGCTTGTCAAAGTTGAGGGGGCAATAAGGAATACTTACACTCGGTGAGTGACACTGCATGTCATCTCACCCTCAGCAAGTGCCTAGCACTTGCCTATCACAGGACACGCACTCACCTTGTGGTGAGCACACGCCAACATATATTCTGAGCCTTTAGATGATATCTAACCCTCAGCAACTTGCCACCATCAGCAACCTAATCCTCTCTATTGTTGATTGGCTTATCATCTCATAGTGCTGAGTCACAGCTGTACTATCACGATGCTACTTGACCAACATTGCTGTGTAGCAACTTGGTTATCACACAAAACCATGTCTCGCAACAATGCTCAACGACAAAGTAACCTTTTACGTGGGAAAACAAAGAACATAAAAGCATCACAGAACAACGATAACAAAGTGTCGACAAGCTCAACTGCAACGCTATTAATATGGCTTTGATAGAGCACATAAACAGAGACATAAATGTGCGGGCGGAGGCGGGGAGTGGGCGCCATGCGGCGCTACCGAACAGCACAGTGCAACAATATGCTTAACGACAAAGTAACATTTTATGTGGGAAAGCAAAGAACAGAAAAGCATCACAGAACAACGATAACAAAGTGTCGACAAGCTCAACTGCAACGCTATTACTATGGCTTCGATAGAGCACATAAACAGAGACGTAAAAGTGCGGGCGGAGGCGGGGAGTGGGCGCCATGCGGCGCTACCGAACAGCGCAGTGCAACAATATGCTTACCGACAAAGTAACCTTTTACGTGGGAAAGCAAAGAACAAAAAAGCATCACAGAACAGCGATAACAAAGTGTCGACAAGCTCAACTGCAACGCTATTAATATGGCTTCGATAGAGCATAAACAAACATAAATATGCGGGCGGAGGCGGGGAGGGGGCGCCATGCGGCGCTACCGAACAGTACAGTGCGACAATATACTAAACGACAAAGTAACCTTTTACGTCGGAAAGCAAAGAATAGAAAAGCATCACATAACAGCGATAACAAAGTGTCGACAAGCTCAACTGCAACGCTATTACTATGGCTTCGATAGAGCAAATAAACAGACATAAATGTGCGGGCGGAGGCGGGGAGGGGGCGCCATGCGGCGCTACCGAACATCACAACGCAGCTAACTCGGGGGTGAGGGCAAAGCGGAGGGGGGGGGAACTCTTGCTTACCTCTTCAACTTTCTCTTGCTCGTTGTGAAAGTCTTCCAGCAGGGTGGACCAATAGGCTTGACGCCTTACGTTGAGCTCGGTTTTTGAAGTGGCGGCTAATTGTGATAGAACTGGATGTGGACGGGCATGTTACGGTGGATTTCAAGCGCGTACGCACCGTTTAAATAGCCCTTGGGTGGGCTACAATCGATTCAAGGCTGCGGAATGACAACAATCAAGGCTATTGAACCAATCCTAGACATACACCTCAGCAGATTTGCATTGCCAAATACCTCCCCAAAAAACAGCGTGTCACTTCGGGCAACCACAAAATCGTGAGATACTCGGAATCGTGAGTACTGATTGGGTATCACGATTCCACATCGTTTTGCGAGGATGAGGTACTCGCGATTACCGCGGATCCATTAAAGTACGATGAATACCGGATCCAACAATTACTTACAATAACTGGTACCGGAACCAACGATTACTTACAATAACTGGTACCGGAGCCAATGATTACTTACAATAACTGGTACCGGAACCAACGATTACCTACTGAACCTAGGGTTCGGATCCCGCGATTACCTGTGATTCTAGGGTTCGGACCCTGCGATTACCTACTGAACCTAGGGTTCGGACCCCGCGATTACCTACTGAAACTAGGGTTCGGACCCCGCGATTACCTGTGATTCTAGGGTCCGGACCCCGCGATTACCTGTGATTCTAGGGTCCGGACCCACGAGACCAAGTCCGAACCCGAGTAGTCTCGTGGATTCGCGGCTCCTTAGGATCCAGATCCAGTCCATGCACAGAAAGGCCTAGCACACGGTGCGCTTCCATCGTATAGTAATCGGACGGCGCCTTGAAACAAGACTCATGTGAAGCGAGAAAGATAGCGAAAGCACCACGACCCGTACCCGAGATCATCCGCATATAGTCCGGTGGGGAAGGTGTGCGAAACGGCAAGAGGTCAAGGTGAGCCCGGGCACGAAGAGTGGGCAAAATACCCCGTTGAATGCGGCCCGCAAAAACTCCCGAGCGGTTCAGAGCGTCAAGAGTCGGAAGTTGTAAGCAAGTCAACCACGTTGCGGACGCCGCCGCATTGTCAACCGGGTATACTACCAACTCGACATCGGGGCCATCATAATCGGAACGGTCTTCTTTTGGTGTGTTTTCAACACCACGAGATCCGATTCTGAAAACCCGTCCTTATTGGAAATCCTATCATACGAATTACGTGATTAGACCGTCCGCGGTAAAGTGAAACTAGCAACATACAACAGTGCTTGACGGATAAGACATAACATGTGACCAAGCGATTCGGATTTATAATCAGTAATCAGGTTGGCGAGGGTCGCAGTCATTGAAGCACATTGAGGAGCCTCGACATCGAGCTCGAGGGACGGTTCATTAAGCCCCCCAAACTCCGTTGAAAGGGAAAGCTTGCGCTTAGCGCAATTCAGCTTATCGAGCGTGTGTACGTCATGAGAAACCCACAAGAATCGAAAAACTACAGTATGAACGGCCCTATCTGTATAAGCAGTTTACGGTCGACAGAAATCAAGTGGGAGGGTGCGGAGCAAGAGCCCGTAGCGGCGCACCTCACACGTGATCATCATGCGAGAAGCCGAATGTGCTCCTCTGAAGTCCGACGTAGCAAAGCATACGAGTTTGTCCAATAGAAGTTGATGAGCCTCCACGGTATATTGTAGCCAAGAATGAACATAATTCCAATAATGAGATGCCGGGGGGGGCATATGTCATCGACAGATACCAAAGGGGCTCCTAGGGTACTAGTATCCGTAACAATAGGGGTTATCGCCGGTAAACCTCACCAAGTCCATGGGCCGTTTTCGGGGGTGCCATGCACAAAGATTTCAGTGGTATAACCCTCGAGTAGACTTTCCCTCATTCCTCCGTAGCCACCGCAATCACAGTTCGGACAAAAGGCGTTGTAATCAAATATTATTCATTGTCAATAAAGGCAAGGATTGCCGAAGAATCCTTGAACCGCTCACCAATATTCCGGAGGGAGGTGCTGATCTTTTTCATGGTATGAGTGGCAATATCAATGGCAGCGCATGGTAATTTTGTGTTGTTTGTCTTTCACTCCATAAAAAAGCCAAGAACTTTCAGTTGCCGTAAAGATTAAGGGCATATTGAAGTCCGCGATATTGGGCTTCTTATCATGTCAGTGAATTAACCATATAAAGATTAAAAAGTCGATGATGTACGTACATTGACGTTCTCCCCGCGTCAGAAAAATTGGAAGCCAGAGCTATGTGTGACAAACTCAATCGAGAAACGAGCATCACAAACATTGACGAAGCGGACGGATCAATTCACACTCGGGGTGAGCTGATGCTCATCATTTGGTGACGTGATGCGGCCTTCGTATGTCGCGCCATCGGATTATCGTTGAATGAAGAACACGCCTGAGATGGAATCGTTATTTTCAGTCATTGTGGAAGACATATGCTGAATAGCGAACAATCTTTCACCCCATGCATTGCTCATCGAAAGGAAATGGTATATAAGTTTGCAGAGTCCACATATGTAAGCCATCGTTGCTAATATTGATGTAGAGATACGCATCACAACACGCATCACGTGAAGATCAAAGGCTTGAGACGCAACGGGTCCGTGGACCGCTCCAAGCTAGGTTCTATAGATTCCCAAGCACCAGCAGTTTTTCACTGCGTGTCTAATCCTTGCATCTGTATATGAGAGATTGTGCTTGTTGAATTCATGTATGTTAGATTGTGACAAACACAAGATGCGGCGTTATTGTCGATGGCATGCATGAAGGACCCGATAGTAGAGCATTCGGGGGAAAACTTGTTTTTCAGTAGCTATATTGCCAATCGATTTGATCTGAATTTAATTTCCCCTGTTTGCTTATTGGTGGTTTCTACTGCTGTTTCTTGTAAGTTATTTGGCCATTCGATCCTCGGGCTTTGGTTTTTGGTTTTTGGTCAGATTGATTTGAATCTAGAGGTTTGCATATCCAATATCATGTGTACGGGACAGTAACTCTAGCGGTTACTGTTACCGTTAATATCGGCGCGTCTCGCCTGCAGGGCAACCACCTTGCCCGAACAGTTAGACGCAGCCAACGACCAACGACTTCCCCAACGGTCAGCTCTAGCTAGCTAGCCCGTGCCTTATAAGCCGTAGCTAGCCACGAGCCTAGGCACTCTCTGCTTTCGCGCTCAGCCAATCTAGGCTTCGCGCGAATGCAGTCTCGTGTGACGAGTACAGTCCTGCAACAGTACATTGCAGGACATTGTACAGGTACTCGTTACGGATACCAATTCGTGCTTTTCCACAGGACGGACGTATACTCGTGGGTACGTCGCTACTGCAATATTGTAATGGTGCTGATGCTACAGTACGACCAGTACCTCCCGGTACGTACAGATATGCATATTTAATCTAACTAGCCAGATGACGCGCCAGAACGAGCTCTTCAATGCAGAAGGAGCCGCGTCGTGAGACCCAATGCTAGGCAAGCCGTGTCTCGAGGACAAATGACGACGGTTGAACAGCATTAACGCCTGACACGTAAGCTTAGCTTGCAGGCGTAGACAATCTGGGCAGAAACCTATTTAAGCCCAGTGCAGTAGAGGGAGGTGACATAACCTTTTAACAATTCCTTTGTTCACTTACAACATCTACTGCCTAAGTACAGCAGTGAGACATCTTTCATCAATTGTCCTCTCGACAACATCTTTTGCCATCTTTCAACAACAGAACTAGACAAACTAGAACAGATTTGTGCTAGCGTTTAGCTGACAGAGGCTAACCGCCACACTCGACTCTCGTAGTCGAGTAGGGTGTCAATCTTACTTTTCGTCCCATGCGCACTCGAGCGTCACGCGACACTTCCCCTCGTTCAGCTACGTAGTTCCCCAATATGCAGCCGGAGCAGTCTACATCCGCCGCAGCGGCCGACCCTCGCGCTACCTCACTCGAACAACGCACAGCCGAACAGATTCGTACGGCAGTTTTGGCATCGGAACAACGGATAACGGAAAAGTTTTTGGCGGCTAACGCTGCCTTACTCGCCCAGCTCCAACGACCCACAACTACACCTGCTCCTACTGATCCACAGCAGTCCATTCCCGCCGACGCAACAGCGACGGAGGGTGGTAAGGCGGCCCCCGAGCCACCTATCGACCTGCTCGATGACGAACCCGACCCCTCCGCGGCCGAGTTTGTCGACTTCACCTACTACGGCGAAGTCATCCCGGCCGGCCTCGAACGTCCCCCTCGAGACGTCGAGGAGCCACGTTTGTGGACTCTCACGGACGACACCGCCCGCGCCCTAAGCGACAAACGCAGCCAAGCGGCATACGACGAGTACCTACACATCGGGTGCTATGCCTTCTTCGACAGTTGCGCCAACGCGGCAATTGGCGAGGCTTTGGACACGTTGTCGCACGGCCCACCTCTACCTACAGAGCAGGCGGCAGCGATTGCCCTCATCCGAGCGGGCCATCGCACCCACACAGCGACGGAGGAGGCCGCCCGTACTCGATTGGGCTTCCTCCGCCTCACCAAGGGCGGACAAACGAGCACAGATGCGGACCGCGTGTTTGCCGAATTGGCACACGAGCGATTCTGCCGACCGCGCCCTACCGCGGTCTCCGGCCCATTGGACGCGCTACGCCAAGCTTTCGTCGACCGCACGCTTGAAGTCAGCTTACACGCCGCCAGCAAGGCCGCCGCCGGCGCCGCTTTCGCGAAGGTCACGCTGGACAAGCCCACCGGCCCCGACGCTCGAACCCGCAAAGCCGCCGCCGACAAACGCAAGGCCGCTGCTGCAGCAGCAGCCGCGGCACGAGCCGCTCCACCCCCCAAGCCGACCGACTCGGCTAAAACCCCAAGCAAGAAATGATGGTGTGGCCCGCCGCGCCGATTCCTGCTCCCCGACATCTTCCTTCATGCGCCACCGCGTACGTCGAAAATGGCGGGAGTGGGAGCGCATCGGCGCGAGCGGCCAAGTCCTAAGTTGGATCCGCCACGGCGTACGTGTGAAGTTCAAGCACGGCCTACGTCCCAAGCCGTTCAACCATGGCGTCTCCATGCTAGACGCCACACCCGACCAACTCGAGTTTCTCAACTCGGAACTACCACGCTTCGAGGCTTGCGGCGCGTGGGAGCGCTCTACGAACCCCCGCTACGTCTCCCGGATGTTCTTGGTACCAAAACCCGGATGCAATCAATGGCGCTTGATTATCGACCTTCGAGAACTCAACCGCTATTGCTCAACACTCAACATGACTTGCGAGACCCTCAAGCACCTCCGCCATCTATCTCGACCGGGGGACTACTTCGTCTCACTCGACCTCACCGATGGGTACTACACCCTTGGCATCCGGGAGGAAGACCGCGACTACTTCACGGTCAACTACCGCGGCACCCTATGGCGCCTCGCATGCCTCCCCATGGGGTGGTCGGGCTCCGCCTACTACTTTTGCAAGCTCACGCAAGTGTTTACGAACCACCTACGCCGCCCTCCTCCTCCCACGCCCGCATCTACACCGGCCGGCCCACGCCGCCCGTCCAAGCGCTTCCTCCGGAACGCGCGATGGCGAGGCACCCGACTACTCCCCTACATGGACGACTTCCTCTTCTTAGCGGATTCCTACGACGAGGCCCTCTTACTCCGGCAGCGCGTCCAAGCCCTGCTCGACAACCTCGGCCTACAACGCAACCCCAAGAAAGGTGTATGGACGCCAACGCAAGTCGGCGACCACTTGGGCCTCACGGTGGATTTACAACGCGGCGAGTTTCGCGCCCCACCCGAAAAACTGCTACACCTCGCACAACACGCTTCGGCCTTGCTCGGACGAGCAGCGTCCAACGCACGATGGCTACCCACACGCCAACTCGCAGCCTTCGCGGGGAAAGCGCAATTCCTCTACCTCGCCATCGCGCCCGCCCGATTCTTTTTGCGCGAGCTCCACAACGTCTTGGCTACCCGTACCGGTTGGGGGGGACGCGTGCGCCTCACCCACCAACTCCGACGCGACCTCGAGTGGTGGCGCACGGTACCCTCCCAACACAACGGCCGGTCGATCTACAAGCCCATCGAGACCGCCTATTTGCACGCCGACTCGAGCGACTACGGGTGGGGAGCCGTCCTCAACGAGGACGCCAATTACCAAGCCCGCGGGTTTTGGAGCGCCCCCGACCGCCTCCAACACATTACGTGGAAGGAACTTCGAGCGGTCAGGCACGCGGTCGAATCCTTTCTACCGCAACTCCGAGGACGACAAGTCCTCCTTCACGAGGACAACACTGCCGTAGTCGCCGTCCTAACCAAGCTAACGTCCCGGTCACCCGTCATGATGACGGAGCTACGGCGTTTGTGGTTCTTACTCGACACCAACGACATCCACATCCGCCCACGCTACATCCGGTCAGCCGCCAACGTCTGGGCCGACACGCTCAGCCGCGAAATGGACTCCGAAGACTGGCAGCTAAACCCTCAACTCTTCAACCACCTTCAGCGCCGGTGGGGCCCGCATACAATCGACCGGTTCGCTTCTATGCTCAACACGCAACTGCCACGCTTCAACGCCCGCTGGCGCGACCCCTTGTGCGAGGACATCGACTGCCTACACCTCCCCGACGCGGCGTGGAAACGCGAGAACAACTACTGCAACCCCCCTTGGTCTGCCCTACCAGCACTCGCCGCGAAACTCGAACAAGCTCAAGCCGAGGCGACTGTCATCGCCCCCTATTGGCGACACAAAACGTGGTACCACGCGTTCGCCCGCTTGGCCACCGAGACCATACATTTCCCAGCGTCCCGCGACCTGTTCTTCCCCGGCAGGCTAGGCAAGCGAGAAGGGGTCGGACCTCCCGCTTGGAGCATCGTGGCCTTTCGGCTAGCACCCCCTCTTGGCTCTACACGCGACGCGGTGCGATTGGCCGGGAGATACGCCCGGACCGATTAAATACTCCTGTACATTACGTCCTCCCTCTGCGTACAGGACCGCCGCGCTACGGATTACGCCGCGAAGCAGCACAATCGCCCTGGTCCTCCGAACTGGCTGAAACTTTTCAAGACCTCCTAGGATCAGATAAGCTCGGGGTTACAGCGGTTGCCCTACTCAGCAACTCGCTAGCGCCCTCTACGTACTCGAGCTACCAAAGCGCAATCAGACAGTTTTTTTATTTTTTGTGCAGAGGAAAATATCGCCCCGCTACAGGCCACGCCGGCCACGATGGTCCGCTACACGGCCTGGCTAGCCCTCTTGGGAACGGTCGCTGCCAGCTCGCTGCAGCCTTACTTCTCCGCAATTAACAAGTTCTTCCGCGACCACCGGCGCCAACCTATCGCCGTGGGCGAACTCCTGGCGGACGCCCGCCGTGGACTCGAAATGCTACAGCACCGCATGCTACCCACCGCCGCCCGCCTCCCGCTACCCGCACAAGTCGCGCTGGACATCCTACACGCCGCCAACACCCTACACAGAACTTTCGCGTGGACCCCTGCTTCCCTCCCTCAGATGCAACGCTTCAGAGCCTGTTTAGCGGTGTGTGTCAATTACATGTTTTTCTGCCGCGCCGAAACTGGCGCCCGCTGCTAGACCGGCGACCTAGTGGTCGACAGGCCCTCTCAACAAATCTGCCTATTCGTGCGCAAATCAAAAGGGGACCAGCGCCGCGACGCGGCCGATAAACCTGTCATCGCTATTCCTGTAGCCGCTAACCCCGTCCTGGCAGACCTGCTCGTCTACTACACGGAGCAGCGCGCGACCTTCTGCAACAATTTCTACAACACGCCACCCCCACTCGCCTTTTGGAGCTGCTCACCTTCCGAACCTTCCACCGAGTGAGGCGCCGCGTCCACCATCTCCGCCTGGCTCACCCTCGCCCTCCGCACCGTCGACTCATCCGCACCCGCCGGTTTCAAGTGGACGTCGCACAGCCTACGGAAAGGTGCAGCGTCCGCTGCCAGCTGCATCGGCGCGCCCCTCCCCGTAATCAAATTTATGGGTGGCTGGGCCAAGAACAGCGCTGTGACCGAAGGCAAATATATTGACCCAACCATGACCCCAACACCTGCTGCTTGGCGGTTCTTCGGCTGGCTCACTCCGTCCCCCCCGCAACACTAATTCTGGGTGTGCAAGCCTTTGGCTTTAGGTTACTGGCAAAACGTGCCCTAGGGTAAATGGTCAGATTGATTTGAATCTAGAGGTTTGCATATCCAATATCATGTGTACGGGACAGTAACTCTAGCGGTTACTGTTACCGTTAATATCGGCGCGTCTCGCCTGCAGGGCAACCACCTTGCCCGAACAGTTAGACGCAGCCAACGACCAACGACTTCCCCAACGGTCAGCTCTAGCTAGCCCGTGCCTTATAAGCCGTAGCTAGCCACGAGCCTAGGCACTCTCTGCTTTCGCGCTCAGCCAATCTAGGCTTCGCGCGAACCCACCCACCCATCCCTATAATCCTGCGCTAATTGACCCCCAGACCCTGTCTGTGGGTGTCTTTTGGCCAAATTGTAAGCAAGCTGACATCTTTGGCAAAACGTGCCCTAGGGTAAATCCTCTTTTCTTCTCTTTGCTTGGTGGTCTTTGCAGCTTTTTCTTGTAAGAACGTTTCAATTTGATCCGAGGCGGGGTCGATTCAATAATTTTAAAAAGCACGCAAATGTGAAGGATCAAGTACCGTTAGGCCCGTCCTATACAGAGCGAAAAACCACGCGTGCCGCGTGGTCACTTTTGTACGTTTCTTGTCGTGCTAGTACAGTTTCTAATGTGTCGATTTTGCCGTCCTATACGACAAAGTGGGCACGGCGGCACGAACACGCGTGGTCGCCTATGATGTTGACCTGATCTAGCAGCGCAACTACCGCTAGCGACTAGCCAGTATGCGATGGTGGCTTGCAGGCACGCGGTGGCGAAATAATCCTACCATTATCGCTCGCATTTTAGTAGCGCCACCGTTTGCCTCTAACCATATATACCCGCACCTTGTCTTGCTTCGTGCGCACCGGTCAATTCAACGACGGGAGTGCGCCATCCCACCGTACTTACACGCTCTGCTACATGAGTTTCAACAAGCGACTACATAATTATTATTCACCAACGATCTACCCATGCATCCCCTAGAAGCACACAATGTGCAATTTTTCAATTATTTTTCGCTAACCTAGGCAAGATTCCCAATGATCGCGTTGGGAGTATGCGCCGGCCGGTGGCCCGCACGGTAGCGGCGGGCGCCGCCGCGCGGGCAACCGATCACTTCCGTCCAACCCCAAATCGGCGACCGACGGGTGAAAGAGGGGAAGCTAGTTACATTTTCAAGATTATCTTGCGGTAATTTTCAAGAAATCATGGTGGTTGTGGCGGTGAGGCATGGGGTTGGGTGATGAAGGTTTCACTATATCCCGGGCCACAGGGACCACGCGGGCACGCAAAGACCACGCGTGCCTGTCACACGGCCTCTGCGTGCCCGTGACAGCCCGTTTCGTGTCACGCAAGGCACGCGTGGTCGCGTGGCGTACTTCTACGTGAAAATTGTAACATCACGTTAAAAAAACGTACAGGACCACGCGGCACGCGTGGTTTTCCGCTCTGTATAGGACGGGGGTTACTCTGGCGTGTACTAGCTAATGTAAACAAGATATTCCCCGCGCCGACAAGGATTGATGCACATACTATTGTACCCGTATGATATACCATTTCACTTTGTATATTGTTGCGTAGTGGATTTTATGATGAGTGCCATTTTCTTCTTGCGTAGAGCTACGATTTACTTCATATGGATGGGGCGGGCCAAATGGCGCCTATGGCGGCTGAGTTGGTTGATCGCCTGGCTATTTTGGTGGCAGTTCGTCGCTCCCCTGGCTTGGGTGCTGCAGACTCTTGTTCATTGCGTTCCGACAGTTATATCAGCATACAACATTTTGTTCATCGTTCTACTTCTGTAATCTTCCGACGTTTTTTAGGGATGTGCGGCGAGAATTCATGCTACGTCTTTATGTTGTTCTTCACTGTACTTTGGGTTCCTGTCTTCGAGACGCTTTGGAAGAGGGCAGTGCTGATGCTATGACAGGCCTTCCTGTTCCTCGGGCTTAGGCCTGTGGGTTTTATCCTCTTTGCTATTTTTTGCTTAGTGTCCTTCACTGCCTATCTTGTAAATAATATCTGGAATTCACTTCATGCCTTTGATTCGCTTCATGCGCTATGATATTTTCATCTCGAAATTAACAAATGCTATTTTTGCATCCGGCTTACCGTAAATTTTTTGTGTGGTGCCGGGGGCTATTAGCATCTTAGATTTCGCATTGCACCCTTTCGAAATATTCTAGAGCATGATTACGAGTTGTTGGGAAAACACAAGTGCAGTGCACAATCAAGAAAACTATCACATGCATAAATGATAGTGGCAAAATATATTGCCCGTCATTTTACTTATTATTGGTCGTATCCATCAAACTACAGTAAAGTAGCACTTCTAACATTTCACTTATAACATGTTCAAGAAAATTAGCCATCCGAGTCGACGGTGAACACCGACGTTCTCCCGACTCAGAAGAACATTCAAGGGCGTAGCAATATATGATGATGACTTTAACGAATATGGAGAATACACAGTGTTCTTTTCTTCTTTTTGCTTGGTGGCCTCCACTGCTTTTTCTTGTAAGAAATTGACATAGTTAAGAGTAAACAGTGTTGAAATGCACGGACCCTGTCGAAATCGGCACATCGGATTCGCATCATTTATTGGATCTGAGTATCTCCGTATGGCGGACCAGTAGCCAAGTTTCGTTGGACGATGAAGGAAGCACTACGCACCGAGATAGGCGTGGTTTGGGGGCCGGTGCAAGATCAGATTCGCTGATTTAGATGAAATCCGTATTGGATATTGGAAGGAACAATAGCAGCAACTATCAGTCCCACGCCTGACCCAATGCCATTAAAAAAAATCTGCAGAACGAAAGCCGGCCACACATTTAGCATGTCGCCGTTGATTTCACTGAAATACACGTACCGAAACACGCACCGAATCGGGACCAATGGCCTGTCATAACGAGTCATACATAACAGGGACAGCTTCAACTAAGCAGTATCTTTTTTAATTCCCTTGCACCAGTACCTGCTGGCCTAATTGGTGTCCAGTTCAGAATCGCTGCTAGCCTAATTGGTGTCTAGTCCGAGCATCTAAAATATATTGATTTCTGTTAAGTGTCATATTGATTTTGAATTGATACGAGTGGCCCGTAGTTCTTTGTGCCCGTCGTTCTTAGTATTTTTGTTATCATGTACACACGTGCCCTTTGTCGTCTCTCATTCTGTGTTTTTGTAATCATGGATAATCCATGGAGGCCCATAGTCGTCATACTTATTTTCCACACACACACACACACACACACACACACACACACACACACACACACACACACACACACACACACACACACACACACACACACACACACACACACACACACACACACACAAACACACACACATACACACACTTTTTATCTCTCATTGTGTGTTTTCTGTAATTATCCATACACATACCCTGCGTGTCTCACTCTATATTTTTGTAATCACAAAAATAATGCTCCTGTGCCCATCGTAGCGATGCGCAATAGTTACAGAAAAAATCCCAATCCCAATAAGTCGATCTTTTTTCAAAAAGATAGGTATCGCATTTGCAGTACCGAATCCAATCGAGCTGATGATAAGGGAGCACACCGACAGATAGACCCACAAACACACACGTAAACACACACGCAAACACACACACACACACACACACACACACACACACACACACACACACACACACACACACACACACACACACACACACACACACACACACACACACACACACACACACACACACAGATTTTAAGAAATAAATGTAGTAGGATGATGATGAATTGTGACACTACTCCCCTTTATTCTTTGCCTCCCCTTTATTCCTCCTTCGTTGATGGTGGATTTCAATGCTTGCATTGTAATTAATAATGGGAATCGAAAGAAATGAAAATGACAAAACTGCATGTGGCGGCATTGTCGATTGCCACCCAAGAAGTACAAAAAGGCCCGTTCACTAACGAGGGATACAAAATCCCCGTTTGTAATCAGGTTACCCCATTTACAAACGAGAGGTGCAGCTACCACCCCATTTCTGAACAGGCGATGCGTGTTCCATGTGTGTAAACGGGGGTAAACGGGCTTAGGCTTATATTATTTGCTTCTCCTTTGTTGCTGTTAGATTCCACTATTTTATTTGTAATCAACTAGTTAACGGGGGAAGACAGAGAATTCCCCATCATAAGTACACAGGGGGCACAAATCGCATCGTCAATTCACAAGTACATTGGTACATCGAAATACCTTAATACATGTGTTTATATATGAAAAGGAAATCACCAAGCAAAAAGGTTTTAAAAAGATTAAAAAAACACCCACATGCCTAAGCCACAGGAACGTGAAGGCATGCCACAACATCAACAATGCAGTCTTGCAAAGCATCGCGAAGACATGAACCCAAACTACCATGAAGAGCAGCATGAAGACTTTGTAAGAATTATCGCAGCACATCCCCCAAAAACCGTCGGGCGCCCGCCGGCGGCGCAGCGGCGGCGACCCTGGTGGGGGCTGCGCTGGGCATCTCCTCACCTCCCCGTTATGGGCGCTTGAAACCCCGTAGCCGTGTCACGCCCGACTCGATAGGGGGCTAAGAGGGCCGGCATTGCGATCCTCGTGAAGTGCAACTGTCGGGAAAGCCATGTATAGAGGGCTTTCGAATAAATAATTTCTGTGCACTACCATCGCTTTAATATCCCGCTCGCCCCGTCCGATATGTTTTTTTCGCGACTAAAAACTATTGGATACCGTCCTATTTGGGGGTGGGACCTGTATCTTAGGAGCGTGTGGCGGCGAGGAGGATACGGCCGGATCAACGGTGGGACGCGGGCGTTGGAAATGGCGATGTCAACCGGGAAGTAGCGACAGGGAAGGGCGCTCGCTCGCCGTCCACCAGCCATGTGCCATTCGGCGATTGTGAGTATGTTAACTATGGAGTAGAGGCGTTAGACGCGCATTGAAAAGACGCATGCAAGGGTACCTATGTGAAAACGTTTTGACCATATTTAAGTAAGTTATTATTGCTTGAACATTGTGGCCGAAAGCAGCTTGCGCTTGGGTTGTGCGCATATCGGTGCTCAGTCTACATACGCGATTTTGTGCGTTTCCCACACAGCGCCTTGCCCAAACCCTCCTCTCCCCGTCGCCTATGCTTTATATTTGCGCGACCGTCGCATAAGCATTCATATTGCGGCGTTGTGCGCCCGCTACTCTTTTCTTCTAGTCAACACGGAGACTATTTGAAAGAGCCCGCCGCACGGGTGCGGGCGCGATAACCCCAAGTACACAAATCCGGCAGTGCTCGAATTCGCCCCTCTTAGCTGTCGGTGCATTCCATCGCTTGATTTGTTCGACGATGCTTGATCTCACTCGAAATGGCTTCAGTCGGACCTGATCATTACATGGTGGTCGTACCACTGCTCCGTGGTTCCAAAGCCTCGGACATTTAGCTTGTTTTATATAGTGAGCCCCGCACTTGTAAAACATGGTTTCCTACCGGTTCGATCTCGCATGACGAAGAGCATGTTGATGTTGTTGTTCGCGAGTTACTCGAGGAAACTAGCCTTACTTTGACCTATGATGACTTAACCCTATTGAGTGACGCTCCGGCTCGCGTCGCATTACCTCGAGGTCAACTTCAGCTCGTTTACGTCTTCTCGGCATTATTTGTTCCGGCTCTTTACGTGATGGCTAATTTACGCACCCCTGCTAAGTTCGAGCATGTTGTTATTGCCCAATCGACAAAGTTCTTACGTCGTACCAGAAACGATTGACAGTGACGGTCTTTCCCTTGCGCCGGCTAAGCATGAATTACTTTCGACGCTAACACGCAAGTTCGTGTTACTTCATTTTGGTTACGTGACTCAATGTGAGACTTTTTGTCGAGCTGTTATTACGGTCGACTCGCTTTACAATTGTCGACTCTGACCATGTGTGGATGCTCATCAGAAGTTACATTAATCAGTTGTGTGTTGAGACTCCGACCGATTTACGCATGGGAGTTCCGGCCTCTACAACCAACTTTGTAGGCTTGTCCGTGACTCTCACTGAGACACAACGTAAGGCTGCGATCGATTTTAAGTTTTAGTCCGGTCGAGAGCCGCGTGATCTTGAAAATTGGCTCGAGGCACAACCTCAACGTCGTGCCATGCTAGGAATTACATCTTACTCTTACGATGCCGTTGTGTGGGTCATACTGCTCAATCTTCTAGACCCCGAAACAGCTGGTGGCTCAACTGTAAATGCAGCAATTCCAGATTCGTTTGACTCTTTGGTAGAGGAGCTTCGTAAGACGTCCTTGTTGCCCAACATTCGCGACAAAGCAATTAACGCCATGCTTGGAATTACGCAGGGTAATATGAGTTACGCCGACTACACTCGGTTGTTCAACGACTTTTTACGAAGGTCTCACCAACCTACTACAGACGACCTTCAGTGTGTTCGCTTCATCAGTGGACTGGCTACCCTTCAACTTCAGACCCAAGCCAAGTCCTATCGTTCGCAAAAGAGGGGTTACACTTTGCCTCTAGTGGAGCAAGAAAATTTCCTCAACGACATCGCTACTTATTAGCCACACATGGGTCGTTCTAGACAAAAGCTGGTCACTCCGTCGACAACACATGCAGGCGGACAACCTACCGAGAAGCGACCTAATGAGGACCCATTGGTTGGGGGATCGAAATTTGGAAGCGTGGCGAAGGTGCTGGATTTGGAAGAGGTCGTGGTCGCGGAGGTTGACGTGGAGGCCGTGGCCGAACTTCTCCAAACACGGGCCGAATTGATTTTGGCACCATCGCTTGAGCTTTGACCCCAAAGGAGCGTAAACGTCACATTGAGGAGGGGCTTTTCTTCAAGTGCCACAAGAAGGGACCTCGTCGTTTCCACTGCCCGGCGGAGCTAAAAGGCAAGGAGGCAATGGGTGCTCCTACAAAGTAGCAATGATGATGGCATGGCTCCTTTATTGACGAATTGGAGCAGCCGGCTACATCTACTGGTCGTCTTGAGACATTGCTAGCGACAAGGGTCGTCGAAACCCTCTCGTCACCTCCATCGACTAGAATCGCGACTCCTGCGATATTAATAGCATGTCGTCGTCGTCGGAACAAGCAGAGAGATGGACGTAAACATGTAACCACACGTTCGATTGATTGGAACTTGTTGACGATGTTTTTGAACCTCTTCACGCATGGTTTGAAGCCATCCACCTTGCAAATTGGTCGTCACTTTTGAGAGTTGTAGGAGTACATCTCCAACATCTGCGATGGCCGTGTTTGTTTTTCCTATGTGGGCTAAGTTTAACGAGCTCACTCGACACTGGCAACACTACCAAAAATTTCCAGCAAGGACGCAACTCTTTACTGGCCAGTCGCTAGCCGATACGACCCAGCCAGAGGTGGTTGCTCCATCTCCGTGGCTTGTCCTCATGTGGTTAGTTGATGCTGATTGTACTTTTTACGATCGAGCTCCGACTACAACTCCTGATAAACCCATCCCATTACGTGTACCTCTAGACAACACGGAAGAGTCTATCTCTACGCTGAAACAATCAATGGAAACTCCTAATGGTGGACAACTCATTTTTGGATTAGTCGGCTGCCCTGCGACTCTTGACATCGTGTCAGAAGACTTCGTAAATAGCTTTGCTTTAAAGACTCGTAAGTCTCAGGCCAAGATTCCAATTCGACTTGCTAATGGTCAACTTGTGGCATATTCGATTGTCTGCGACATCCATTTCGAGTTAGTTCGTCATGAGTTTCAACGGACTTTTTACGTCTTACGAGATTTACGTGTTGCTGATCTAGTGTTGTGTTTTCCATGGGTTGACGACGAGCATGCCTCTTCAGAGTTTAGCACTTCGCGCGTTTTTACACTGATCGATGGGACAGCAGTGGCGACGCAAATCGAGATGCGACGTCCTAAGTGTCTACTAGTGTCATATGCCAAGATTCAGAAACTTGTGCGCAAGACGCGCCGCAACGGAGGACGTAACGTTGAATTTTACGTGATTGACGTTTCGCCACCAGCAGAGCAGCCGCGGCAGAATTTCACACTTGGAAGGAGCATACTGCAGAGCAACATGATAGCTTCCGGTCGCTACTCTACGGTGACTTCCCGGATGAGTTATTGTAACTAGTTAATTCGCCGCATGTAAGCCGACAGTGGGATCATCCCATTGAAACTACTTGCCCGATGAAACGTCGACGTCTTAACATATTGTCACGCTAGAGAGCAATGTCGACGTCTTAACATATTGTCACGCAAGTAGAGCGCGCTAAGATTAACCGACATCTCAAAGACGCGATGGAAGATGGCCTGATTCGACCCAGCCACAATGAGCTCGGCTCGCCAATTCTATTTGTGCGTAAAGCTGATGGCTCGCTACACTTGTGCATTGACTGCCGTGGACTTAAGGAAATTACGCGTAAGGACGCCTTCCCACTTCTGCGTGTGGACGATACAATCGACGAGCTCAAAGACGCGATTTTTTTCACGCACCTCGACCTCGCGTATGGATTTTAGCAAGTTCGCGTACGTGATAAAGACGTCCACAAGCCTGCGCTTCAGACCCCGGATGGCCTAATGGAATGGGTCGCCATGCCGTTCGGACTGTGCAATGCACCAGCAACGTTCCAGCGAATGATGAATGACACTCTACTATACTTTTTACATAAGTTCGTTATTGTCTACTTCGACGACGTATGTGTTTGCAACCGCACGTTGGGCGAACACTTGGAGCACTTGCGTCGGGTTCTTCATCGATTTAAGGATGAGGGCTTAAAGTTACGACTTAAAAGTGCTTCTTCGGCCGGCATGAGATGGAGTGTCTTGGCTGCATTGTGTCGGTTGGTAAAACTTCGGTTTCGACAAAGAAAGTCGAGGCCGTTGCAAACTGGCCAATGCATACGACGCAGACGGAGGTTCGCAGTTTTGTGCAATTCTGCAACTTCTACGCCACACTTATTCATCATTTTAGCGACTTTACGGGTCCATTGACGGACTTGCTGCGGAAGTCCCGACATCAGAAGGTTACGATCACGCTTGCTTGTTCGGAAGCCTTTGAGACTCTCAAGTTACGGCTCATTTCCGCGCCATGCGTTATCCTTCCGGAGGTCAACTCGGACGCGACGTTCACCGTAGCTACGCATGCTTCGACAGTGGGAATTGCAACAGTCCTATTGCAAGATCAAGGAGGAGGACTTCAACCATTCTCTTGCAAGGCGCGTAAGCCGAATCCATCTCAGCGCGGCAACACCTACTCTGCGTACGATTTAGAAGCTTTGGTTGTATGCGAAGCAGTCAAGCAGTGGAGGTGTTACTGTTAGCACTAGCATCCCGTTGCATAGTGCTTATGTACAAGGTAGCTATTTGTCATTCTAGTACTTAGTGTTATTCTATTAGCGGTACTCTATTCCCTAATTGTGGCGGTCGGCCGGCCTTGCCGGTGCCTTCGCCGGCCGCCATCTCTCTCTTCCCACTCCTCTAGTCACCATAGCCGCCCCCCCTGTGGGGCCGGCACGACTTCCGTGTAACTATCCGTTCCCAAATCTTACATGTTATGGGCCCTCCACCAAGTTACACTAAAGAAGAGCGTGTGTAAAGCGCTCGGCGCCACGCTAGTCCTACCTACTCCCACGTAAAAGAGAGTAGAGCGTGTGTAAAGCGCTCGGCGCCACGCTAGTAATTCGTCGTCCCACCGACCCCACGCTTCGCCTTCGAGCTGGTTGTCCGCGACTGTCCTACCATCTCCCACGTAAAAGGGAGAAGAGCGTGTGTAAAGCGCCCGGCGCCACGTTCACCCCACCCTGCTTTCAGTCTCACCTAGCCTTCAGCCTACGTGCGGAAGTCCCGACATCAGAAGGTTACGATCACGCTTGCTTGTTCGGAAGCCTTTGAGACTCTCAAGTTACGGCTCATTTCCACGCCATGCGTTAACCTTCCGGAGGTCAACTCGGACGCGACGTTCACCGTAGCTACACATGCTTCGACAGTGGGAATTGCAACAGTCCTATTGCAAGATCAAGGAGGAGGACTTCAACCATTCTCTTGCAAGGCGCGTAAGCCGAATTCATCTCAGCGCGGCAACACCTACTCTGCGTACGATTTAGAAGCTTTGGTTGTATGCGAAGCAGTCAAGCAGTGGAGGTGTTACTGTTAGCACTAGCATCCCGTTGCATAGTGCTTATGTACAAGGTAGCTATTTGTCATTCTAGTACTTAGTGTTATTCTATTAGCGGTACTCTATTCCCTAATTGTGGCGGTCGGCCGGCCTTGACGGTGCCTTCGCCGGCCGCCATCTCTCTCTTCCCACTCCTCTAGTCACCATAGCCGGCCCCCCTGTGGGGCCGGCACGACCTCCGTGTAACTATCCGTTCCCAAATCTTATAGTTTGGGCCCTCCACCAAGTTACACTAGAGAAGAGCGTGTGTAAAGCGCTCGGCGCCACGCTAGTCCTACCTACTCCCACGTTAAAAGGAGTAGAGCGTGTGTAAAGCGCTCGGCGCTACGCTAGTAATTCGTCGTCCCACCGACCCCACGCTTCGCCTTCGAGCTGATTGTCCGCGACTGTCCTACCATCTCCCACGTAAAAAGGAGAAGAGCGTGTGTAAAGCGCCCGGCGCTACGTTCGCCCCACCCAGCTTTCTGTCTCACCTAGCCTTCAGCCTACCGATGCTCTCGACCGAATCTGGTTTTTCAGACCGACCCGCGAAAATTCGGCCCGTGCGTACTTTAATTAGTATTGTTATTGTTTTTTCCCGAGGCAATGCCGCAACGCTCACTTTACTTAGCGAGGAGCTTAACTTTCCCACGGCGAAAGGAGGGAGTCAACACGAGCGCCCGTCTATGTTTTTACCTACACGCCACAAACAACCATGTTGGTTGTGCTTCTTCCTCGCCGGTCGCTCTCATGCGTCGGCTAATTCTCCCGTGGACAGTTTTTCCCGCTACATGTCAGAATAGTACATTACGCAGTACATTTGGAACCGCTTCATATCGGCAACTCGCCGGTAGCGGCACGTTCTTGTGAGCGCATGTCGCTAAATCTACCCGGCTTGAGGCACACGCTAAAGCACTAAACCTTCGACCAAGATGGCACCTTCCTCAACGCAAGCTAGGACGACGTCAAGACCTCGGCTACCTTGAGGGGGGGAGTTAGCACTAGCATCCCATTGCATAGTACTTATGTACAAGGTAGCTATTTGTCATTCTAGTACTTAGTGTTATGCTATTAGCAGTACTCTATTCCCTAATTGTGGCGGTCGGCCGGCCCTGCCGGTGCCTTCGCCGGCCGCCATCTCTCTCTTCCCACTCCTCTAGTCACCACAGCCGGCCCCCCTGTGGGGCCGGCACGACTTCCGTGTAGCTATCCGTTCCCAAGTCTTACAGTTACCTTGAAGGGTGCTCTAAGTTCCTTGTCGTAACGGACCACGACACGTTGCGACATCTTTTCTTGCAACCGAACAACATGTTGAGCAAGCGGCAAGCACGTTACTAGCGGGACTTGCGACCGTTAGTGGGCTCGATGACACTTGCGTAGCGCAAGGGAGCCTTGAACGAAGTTGATTCGTTAAGTCAGCGTCTAGACTTCGTACCTCATGCCACAACACCATTGTTATGGGATGGCAAGGTTCCGTCAGATCGAGAATTACGAGGGAAGTCCCAACCGTTGTTAGAAGACGCACCATTAAAGTTACTTGTAATTAACGCGTTGCGGATAAGCCATGAGTTCATTGATCTCATTTGCGAGGGGTACTCCCAAGACTGGTTTCATTATGGGGACGAGGGTGAGTGGAGGAAAGACAGCCGGATAGAAGCCATAGTTGGATGCTTTTCACGTCTCAATCGTCTTTGTATACCGCGGAACTCCGAGCTCCGATTGAGATTGATCACAGAGTTGCACGACAGTTCGTCCGCGGGTCACAAAAAAGACGGTAGCACTCTTGCTAAAGCGCTCGACATATTCTGGTGGAAACGAATTCGCCAATATGTGAAAGGTTTTGTAAGCGCCGCGTCGTATGTCGACGAGCAAAGATTCAACCACATATTGTTGCGACTCTTTACCCACTGCATGTTCCACCTTGACCGTGGCACATAGTCGGTCTTGACTACTTGACACATTTACTTGTGAGCAATGGCTTTGACCGTGTGCTAATTGTGGTCGACCATCTGACTCGAATGTGTGGCGAGTACTGTCATGTGACAGTACGTTACACGACTAGTACAAGTACTCGCTACGATATTTATACCGTACCTTGCACGGATGTAGTGTACTAGCAATTACACTTGCCATTGTGAAGCTCGAGGAAACTGTCCGCAATACTGTACGTATATGTACCTCCCGGTATGTATAGTACGCACAATGAGTTCTCCCATGCGTCAAGACGCTAGGCACGAGGCCAATTGGTTACACAACTTGGCCTACGAAAGACTACGGACGTCGACACGTCGACACCTGCATGGGGAAGCGTGACGCGTGACGAGATCGAAGGCGAGCTTCGCTAGACTATAAATAGTCTAGCACAATGGAGGGCGGTGACAAGATATTCCACATTGTAACTTCTTTCCTTCATCAATCCCCGCATAGCGACTGCTCCACTGTAGTTTGCTTACAAAACAACCAGCACTTATCACTCATGAACGCTTCCCATGAGAGAGTTTGATTGCACAACAAGCCACCGAGAGGTTGGTTGCGACTCTGGTTTCGGAGCGTGGTCCGACCCCGCGTTTTCACTCGCGAACTCATTTGCTGCTCGATAGTGCTCGTTTGCATACTAGGGACTCAGAGAGATTGATTGGCAAGAGGCCATGATACTGAGTGGTAGTGTAATTCGTGACTAGCGAGATATCCACAATCCGAGTTTGCCGAGGCAATACGATTGGACCAGATTGCGCAACTCGAAAGTTGGCAAGGTCTATTGACTTTACCTCGATGCGCAACAAAGTGTTGGCATGGTACGAGCATGATGCGCAGAAACGCTGAAGGGAGTCGATATGGAGTGCACAAAAGATGAGTTGAGTGGTGGACACGATTGTAGTATTTTCGGATATTTATTACAATGTCCCTCGTTTGTCGAGAGAGATATATCGACAACATTCTATGGCGACGAAGAAGTCGCTGCATGTGCAACCTCTACTACGACAGAATCTCAGAGAGTTTGCGTGCTTGATAGGACGCCCGGTTTTCCTGAGAGCACAGCCTGCAACGCAGCGCTCGACTCGAGTTATGTATTCAGCCTGAAGGTTGGCCTTGAGGTTGGCCTCTCGGCTCGCCTCGCATCCTGTCAAGAGGGGGAGCGTACGAGTGTGGCGAGTACTGTCATGTGACAGTACGTTACACGACTAGTACAAGTACTCGCTACGATATTTATACCGTACCTTCCACGGATGTAGTGTACTAGCAATTACACTTGCCATTGTGAAGCTCGAGGAAACTGTCCGCAGTACTGTACGTATATGTACCTCCCGGTATTTACAGTACGCACAATGAGTTCTCCCATGCGTCAAGACGCTAGGCACGAGGCCAATTGGTTACACAACCTGGCCTACGAAAGACTACGGACGTCGACACGTCGACACCTGCATGGGGAAGCGTGACGCGTGACGAGACCGAAGGCGAGCTTCGCTAGACTATAAATAGTCTAGCACAATGGAGGGCGGTGACAAGATATTCCACATTGTAACTTCTTTCCTTCATCAATCCCCGCATAGCGACTGCTCCACTGTAGTTTGCTTACATAACAACCAGCACTAATCACTCATTGAACGCTTCCCATGAGAGAGTTTGATTGCACAACAAGCCACCGAGAGGCTGGTTGCGACTAATGGCCCATTTTCTGCCATGCACAAAGAGCGGAACAGCAAAGGAAACTGCTAATCTATTTTTGTATGGAGTCTACATATTACAAGGACTGCCTCGAGTGGTGGTCTGTGACCGCGTTTCGTCAGTGGCTTCGTCAGTGGCTTTTGGCAGACACTTTAGCGACGCCTCGGCACGCGTGTGAAAATGTCGTCATGTTGACACCCGGAGAAGGATGGACTAACGGAGCGCGTCAACAACACGTTTCAAAAGCTTCTACGTTGTTTTAGTTGCTACGACGGATCCAAATGGATACACATGTTGCCTCAAGTGGAATTTGCGTACAACGATTCTCGTGCGCTCGGAATTGAGCACACCCCCATCGAGGCTAATTTTGGGTTCTCTCCTTAGGAGCCCCGTGATCTATTGTTCATCATGCGACCTTCAATTCCGGTTTCGCAAGACGCGTCAGAGCAGTCATGAGTGTTACATGAAGTACACGCTCTGGTACGTTCATTGTTACAAATGCACAAAGATGATATGCAAGCTTGTTCGGAACCGTCAACAGTCCCACATTTCGTTAGAGGTGTCAGCTGTTACAACAAACCTCTTCTTACGTGGACAACCAAACAAGAAGCTAAGGGACCGACAGCTTGGACCTTTTATAGTGGAGGAGCCGATAGGGAAACACAATTACATATTGAAACTTCCAGCGACAGTACGCTTACTACACCCGGTGTTTCATGTGGACAATCTACGACCATGCTCTACAACTTTGCTACGACAAGATGTCCCGGTGACTGATCATGAAGGAGACGACGAGGAGTCTTACGTTTCCCACATCTCTGTTGTTTGCATCAAGTCGTTACCTTGACGTCGAGGCAAATACTTGCTCTTCATGACGCATTCAAGTGATGACGACATTCCACCTATCTCGCACCGGCTAAACGAAGTACATCGTACAACTGCGTTTCAAAAATTCTTGGAGGCGCCCCAATGGCACAAATTTGCCAAGACTAAGGCCTACATCGACTTCATGCACGCTCACCCAACGCGCATTTCAGAGTCAAAGTATGTGCTTCCGTAAAGGAGCCTAGATCACGGCGGTTTGCCTCGCGGTTGGCCTCATTCATTTGTCAAGAAAGGGAGGGTACGAGTGTGACGAGAACAGTCATGCAATAATACATTGCATGACATTGTACATGTACTCGTTACTAATTCCAATTCGTGCTTTTCGACCGGAAGGACGTACAACGTGGGTACGTCGCTAATGCAATTTAGAAGGCGTCTGATGCGTAATGTACTACCAGTACCTCCCGGTACGTACATGTACGCACATTTAATCTAACCACCTAGACATGTTGAACCATGCAAGCACAGTTAGTGTGGAAGATAACGAACGCAATCGTAGTTACAGTCACAGTCCCGCAAACGGAACAATTACGGCGACAACCAACCTACATGCGTGGTGTCGGGACAACAGAAGTGAGAGAGCTGTAGCCTAGCGACAGCTCTGTACCGAGTCAAACAGTTTATCGGTATGTCCGATCTAGACATGTACTAATCATATCTAGAGTAGCTTACAGTAGCTATCTGCAACTAATACGTATACGGTATTACTTACAACACTCCCCTTGAAGGTAGCTACGGGATGAAGCGTTGCATTGGGTCTTGTCCTCCGAGGATCGCACTTCGGTGTCTTGCTAGTGCAGGTCCCGGGAGGGGTTTGGTGAGCATGCCAGCCACCATCTGGTCAATGGGGAGGTACCTCAACTTGATGGTTCCCTGTTCCACGTGGTCTTTGAGGAAGTGCCACTTCAGACCGATGTGCTTAGTCTTCTCGCTGACCAAGGCATTCCGGGAGTATGCAATGGCGCTTTGGTTGTCCTCCCAGGTGGTGGTGGTTTCGGTGATGGGGGAGTTGAAGATTTCCCCCAGGAGTTGTCGGAGGTGGAGTCCCTCCTTGGTGGCGTCGGCCGCAGAGTAGTACTCGGCTTCACACGTGGATTGAGCCACACAAGTATGCTATTTGGACTTGTAACTGACTGGCCCGCGTCCGAGGGTGAAGAGATAGCCGGAGCGAGACTTGCGGGTGCTGCTGTCGTTGGCCCAATCAGCGTCGGCAAAGCCTGTGAGTTGGAGGCTGTGGTCCAGGCCCCCCCCCAACGTCAGGCGCATGTCGATGGTGCCATGGAGGTAGCGGAGGACCTTTTTCAGAGCCTGCAAGTGTGCCTCGGTGGGCGAGGCTTGGGCAGAGCCGAGGATGCTCAACGCCGTGGAGACATCGGGGCGTGTACAAACGGCGGCGTACTGGAGGCTGCCCTGGAGGCTAGGGTAGACGTCCTTGGCCACTTCTGTGAGAGAGGGCGAGTTCAAGTGTGCAAGGCCGGCGAGGAAGCCCGGGTCCATCGGAAGGGACGACGGCTTAGAGTCGGACATGCCGTACTTGGCGAGGATGTCGCGCAGGTACTTGGACTGGTCCATCGAGATTGTGCGCGTGGAGCGATCGCGGGTAATGTGCATGCCGAGGAGTTGGGAGAGATCGCCTAGGTCCTTGATCTTCAACCGTGCTCCGAGTTGGGCTTTGAACGATGCGAGCCATGTGGCGTCATTGCAGGCCGCGGGAATGTCATCGACGTACAGGGCGATCATGGCGAAGATTTGGCCGGTGCGAAAGATGTAGATGCACGGGTCGGAGACGCATTGTTGCCATCCATGGTCGACGAGCCACGCACGAAGTAGCATGTTGAACTCGCGGGGGGACTGCTTAAGGCCGTAGAGGCAACGCTTGAGGTGGCAAACCTTGGACGTTCCATCGGTGAAGCCGAGGGGCTGGCGGATGTACACATCCTCCCGGATGGGGGCGTAGAGGAACGCTGTGTCGATGTCAAGCTGGCAGAGTTCAAGGTCGCGGGCGGCTGCGATGGTTAGGAAGAGACGCAGGCTGGCCATGCGGATGACCGGGGAGAAGGTCTCAGTGTAGTCCAGTCCAGCGCGTTGACTGCACCCCTTGGCGACGAACCGCGCTTTGAAGCGGGAGACGTCGCCGGCTGTATCCGACTTGACTTTGAAGATCCACATGTTGTTAACGACAATGCGGCCGGGGGGGAGGTCCACAAGGTCCCACGTGCCGTTGTTGATGAGGGAGGAATACTCATGTTGCATAGCGGCTTGCCATTGGGGGGCTTGGGCGCTGTCCAGTGCAGCCCGGTAGGATTTTGGTTCCACACACTCTCGGGCGGAGAGGAGGGCGATGGCAGTAGGGGACGTGCCGGCAGGTGTGTGTGGGGGACCAGTGACAAGGTCGGGGACGTGAGGGTGCTCAAAGATGTCCTCTTGAGCTTGGCCTTGTTCAAGATCACAACACGCCGTTACGAGGGTTGGTGGGTAGTCTGACAAGTGGGCAACCATATCGCCGTAGCGAATGGGGTGGGAGCGGAGCCGAGTATGGCGAGAGGCTGCCGGGGGGGGGGGGGGGGGGGGGGGGGGGGGGTAGGGGTGTGGGTAATGTGAGGTCAATGGGGTGGGACATGGGTGAGTCTGCGGGTACGTCGTCCGAAGAGTCGGTGATGGTTGAGTCGACGGAGGGTTGAGTGTCGAAGCATGGGGTGTCTTCTTGAAAGACAACATGTACGGAGGTGGTGATACGACGCGTTTCCGGATTGTAGACACGATACCCGGGTGCGTCAGGGGAATAGCCCACCATGACGCCGCGAAATGCTTTTTCACTGAGTTTCCGACGTTGTTTGTCGGGGACCTTGGCGAAAACGGCGCAGCAGAAGACGCGGAACTTGGAGGCGTTGGGCATCGACGACGTAAGGAGTGTGAGGGGGACGCCCCCATTAGGTCCGACCGAGCGATAGTACGTGCGGTTGCGAAGGTACACAACAGTGCTGACAGCACACGACCACATGGAGTTGGGAACGGCCATATTGTGGAGCAGCGCAGCGTGAGCAGAGGGGGTGCCGTCGGCGGCGCCGTACTTTTGGACTGTCAGCCTACGCTTGGCGAGATTCCACTTAAGGATAGCGTCATCCGTGGCAGTGCAGGCTGACATGAGATGGTTGAGGCTGCCACAAACGCCAAACTTGTTGGGTCGATGGCCGCGAGGGTTACGGTGTGGTGGGCCTCGACCGCTGTGCGAGCCGCGGCCCGCAGCGACGAACGCGGAGATGGGAGGGGGTGATATGGCTGGAGCGGGTGTGTCCGGAGCAGGGTCGTCGTCCATGTTGTGCGCAAGGTGGAGAATGCTGGCCATCACTTCATCAGCCGACATGATGTAGTCCGTGTCAAAGGCGTTGATGACGCATTGCTTCGCCTGACCGTGTGGGCCGCTGCTGGAGATACCGCGCAGCATGAGGAGACCGAGGTGGTGGGGGTGGATGGCAACGGAGCCATCAACCAATTGGCATGTGTCGTTGTAGTCGTCAAAGGTCTGGCGCATGTAGTGAACATAGTCACTGAGTGACTGACCATGGCGATGTCTGACCGTCAGGTTGTCCAGGATGGACAAGGAGCGAGCAAAAGACCGACAATCGAGGCGTTCACAAAGGATGTCCCACGCGGCAGCGGCGCAGTCAGGGCGTGCTGGAGAAACGCATTTCATCGCTTGGTCAGCGCGCTTATTCGCGCTGGCTGCATGGAGAAGCAGCGTGTAGGCGTAGTGTTGCGCTTGTTCGTCGAGCCCGACGCCGGAGTCGCGGATGGCCAGCTGTGGAATGAGGTATGCGGCCTTGATGGAGAGGAAATTAAGGAAGGTCCTCTTCCATTGCTTAAAGTCCGTGGTCGGGCACATGACGGGGACCGACATCTTCATGGACCGGTTGAGGGCGTCCTTGTCGAAGCCGGGGGCTTCGTGTGCCGCCCGGTTGATGACCACCGGGTCAATAGTGGGGCGACGACGACCACGGGTGGCGGGGTCGCCATGTTGGACTGGGGGAGAGTGCCGGCCATGAAAGGGAGGAGGTGGGCCACCGGGAAAGGGAGAGCGGCCGGCCATTGGACGCGGCGGGCCGTACGAGTGCGGGTGGTCACGGTAGGGGGGGACGAGGTGAGAGGGCGCCTCCGGGATATGAGGGCCGGGGTGTTGAAGGGGAATATCCGGCGGGGGGGGAAGGGGGGAGGTGGTGGGAGGTGATCAACCCGGATGGCGTGACGCGAGGGGTCGTGGTGCGCGTCGGCACGCGAGGGCTCGCGGGGCGCATCGTAACGGCGCTGTGCGACTGTGGGGTCGCCAACAGGAGCTGCAAGAGTAGCAGCAGCAAAGACTGTTTCTGCGTCCGGGGGTACGAAACCAAGGTGGGGATGGTCAAGCAGGTGGAGGGTGTGGCCGTCGTGGCTGTCCCGGTCGGGTTCAATGTGAGCATCGTGGCGGCGCTGAGCTACAGGGGGGTGCGGATTAGCACCCGCAGCAGCAACAGCACCCTCGGCCGACTGCGAGTCGAGACGAGCTCTTAAGTGTGCCACTTGCGCAACGAGCAGTGCGAGAGTGTCCGGGGGGTGATCGACAATGCTCTGCTGAGAGCCTTGGTCAAGGGAATCAGCAGGTGAAACAGGCGGGGTTTTCTGCGCCATTTCGACAAAGGGCGAAAAAGAAAGAGCTGGATAAAAAGCAGGCAACGGTAAAAACCGCTAGCCGGACTCGTGCCTAACAACGGTATGCAAAGAGACGGCCTGATGCCCGCCGACCCCTCGGCTTGTAGCCCCGGGGTGTCTCAGAGCACCTTCTCTGTATCCTCCACCCAGTGTGGGGCACAAGTCGAGGCCAAGGCTAGGACAGGTGGAGCGCTGCGCTGGTGGCCGAGTCGCTAAGATAATATAAAAATAAAAAAGGTAAGCTACGGCTGGCGTGCAACCTGTGGATGCGTATTCACCCGACAGTGCACCCCCCCGTTCTCCAGCTTGGACCTGTGTGCACCCTGTCCACACACGACGAGTGCGTCGGTGTGGGTGGCTGGCTATCTCCGTCGGGTGGCTGACTTAAGAGGGGTGGTGGCGGGTTTTAAAATCGCAGTTTATACTGGCGATACCGCCGACTACAGGTTGAAAGTACTATGAGTCTAAAGAAAGTTGCCTTCTACGGGAGAGCTGTCGATCGCAGCTCGCCGAACCAGGTTGTCGCGCGTGAGTGACGTGAGGCGGGGGCCCATAACATGTTGAACCATGCAAACACAGTTAGTGTGGAAGATAACGAACGCAAACGTAGTTACAGTCACAGTCCCGCAAACGGAACAAGTACGGCGACAACCAGCCTACATGCGTGGTGTCGGGACAACAGAAGTGAGAGAGCTGTAGCCTAGCGACAGCTCTGTACCGAGTCAAACAGTTTATCGGTATGTCCGATCTAGACATGTACTAATCATATCTAGAGAGTAGCTTACTGTAGCTATCTGCAACTAATACGTATACGGTATTACTTACAACAAGACGACGCGCCAAGCGAGGTTTCAAATGCAAAATGTGATTCTCTAGATTGGACGTCGCTAGTCCGTTGATGACGGTTGGATGGCCCTAGCACCTGGCACGAAGACCAAGCGATAGACAATGCAAGCTATCTAGGCGAGAACTATTTAAGCCTAGTGCATTAGAGGGAGGTGATAGAACCTTTAAATAATTCCTTTATTCGAATACAATATAATGTTAAACACTAACAATCAAACATCTTCGCATATCTCCCAACATCTGCACTTCCACGTATAGAGACAACAACGATAGACAGAACAAAACATATTTGTGTTTGCACTTAGATTTTAGAAGGCCAACTGGCACATTGTCTATGTCTCTATCTTTTCTCATTCACTCTCTCTCTCTTCCTTCCTTCCTTGCTCTGTCCCGCTCCCCCCTCTACCTTTCTTTTTATCTCTCCCGTCCCTCTCTCTCTCCCTCCCCTTCTCTCCATCTTCCCGTCTGCGTGTTTTTTTCTCTACCCCGCTTTCCCTCCCACTCCCTCTTCCTCACCCTTCCCCCCCCTTTCTCTCTCACCCCCTTTCTTTCTTTCCCTCCCTTTTCGCCCCTTCCCCTCCCCCTTCTATCAACTCCCCCCCCCCGCGCCCCTTACTCCCTTGTCGCTATCTCATTCTCTTTCCCTCTCCCCTTCTATCATCTTCTCCCCAGACTGCATTTCTTAACTTTGTTTTGTAAGCAAATCTTGCTTCGATACGTCCTTCGAGGGGAACTCGGCTCTCCGCAGCCCCCGCGCGCGCGCCATTCCCTCTAGGGATAGCTTCATATCAGAAAATCCGACGCAGCATCCCGACATACCGAAACGTACCGAAACGTACCAAAACGTACCAAAATGTACCAAAACGTACCAGAATGTACCAAAACGTACCAAAACGTATTAAAACGTACCAAAACGTACCGAAACGTACCAAAACGTACCAAATGTACCGGCAGAAAATTTCGTGCATTGCTCGTCATATCTTCGGCTATTGACTGTTTATTATTCGGAACGTTTTTC